>JALIGW010000002.1:44208277-44505777 GCA_023053685.1 Diadophis punctatus similis | reverse complement strand
TTTTCAGAATTTAGTAGCATATATGAATTTCAGCAATAAATGAATAAACCAATCTTTATGCGGACTACCCGGATTCTTTGACTCCTGAATACTTATGATTTCACTGCAGGTAGTCCGCAACTTACAACCATTCATTTAGTGACCATTCAAATTTACAATGGCACTGACAAAAGTGACTTATGGCTGTTTTTCACATTTATAGCCATTGCAACATCTCCATGATCACATGGTCAAAATTTGGATGCTTGGCAACTGGCATGTATTTATGACCTGCACTGTCTTAGGGTCATGTGATCATCTTTTGTGACCTTCTGACAAGCAAAATAAACGGGGAAGCCACATTCACTCAACAACCATGTTACTAACTTAACAATGCAGTGATTCACTTAACAACTGCAGCAAAAAGGTCATAAAATGGGACAAAACTCATATCTCACATAGCAACAAAAATTTTGGGTTCAATTGTAGTCATAGGTTGAGAACTCCATGTATTTGTCTGATTTCTCCTGATTTGGTAAATTAGGAGTCCTTAGTAAGGACTTAGTAAATATTTATAATGGGCATTGCTTAATCTATTTATTGGGATGGGGTGATGATCATGCTATTAAGGGTCTGACTGGATTATGCTTTTCACATGACATGCTAATTTGTCTCATTTAAGCTTTTGTTGACTTTAATTCAACTCATCACTCCAAGTGCTCTCTTGATAGTTTGAGCAGAGGCGTTAGATAATATCAGTCTATTAATAATATTTCCTTCCTATCTCCTCATTATTGTTGCCTAGCACTTCAGTGAAGATTGTGTTCTGAACTTCTCACATTCATCTCATATTACAGATAGTCCTCGACTTATGACCACAATTGAGCCCAACATTTTCATAGCTAAGCGAGACAAGTTGTTAAGTGAATTTTGCCCATTTTATGACCTTTCTTGCCACAATTGTTAAGTGAATCATTGCAGTTGTTGGGTTATTAACATGGTTGTTAAGCGAATCTGGCTTCCCCATTGACTTTGCTTATCAAAAAGCCGCAAAAACTGATTACATTACTCCAGGACACTGCAACCGTCATAAATGTGAATCAGTTGCCAAATGTTTGAATTTTTATCATGTGACCATGGGGATGCGGCAATGGTCGTAAGTGTGAAAAATGGTCATGTCACTTTTTTCAGTGCCGTTGTAACTTTTAATGGTCTCTAAATAAATTCTTGTAAGTTGTCGACTAGCTGTATTCTTCTTAGGTGTTTGGCTTCTCACTGTTGTTTGGGCTGCATTTTTTAATCCCTTTTTATTTGTATAAATAACTCAAGGTGGAAAACATACCTAATACTCATTCTTCCTCCTATTTTCCCCACGACAACAATCCTGGAAGGTGAAATGGCTGTGAAAGAGTGATTGGCCCGAAGTCACCCAGTCAGTTTTCATGCATAAAGTGGGACTAGAACTCAGATTAAGCTTGGCTCCTTAACCACTAGACCAGTGATGTCGTTACGTGCCGAAAATGCGCGCCTGACCGCGCAATCACACCCATAATGCAATGCGTGTGCAACCCCTACTCCCCCCACGCATGCACATGCGACCCCTGCACATGCACGTGCGACCCCTACACACATGCATGCGCATCTCCCGTATGTGCTCCACCCCCCGCACATGCGCAGCAGAGACCTGAAAATCAGCTGGCCAGCGGGAGGTGCGCGCGTATGCGTGGTGGAGCTTAGCTGGGGCAACGGCTCGCATGCCCACAGAGAGGGCTCTGCGTGCCACCTGTGGCACACGTGTCATAGGTTCGCCATCACGGCACTAGAGCAAACTGGTTCCCTTGCTGCACCATCTATGTTCATATGCAACTAGGGCTGTGCAGGTGATGATGCCCATAGCATCCATACAGTGAAGAAGCCTGTGAATTCACGATGGAGGTATACTTCCAGAACTCATGTTTTGGAGTATGTGAACAAATATTCCAGAAAAAAAGCAGGCCATTCATTTGCTTCCCTGGGTCATCTCTTCATGGCTTAACTTTCTTTATACGGATAGTCCAGGGGAGGGTTCCTAATTTTTTTACTACCACTCTGTGGGCTTTGATTATTTTGTGGGTGTGGCTTGCCAGCCATGTGACCAGGTGGCCGTGGGCCTCGGGTGCTTGGCAGCGGCTGGAGAAGTGGGGGGCATTGCCCACCCGCAAAGGAGCCCCCCGCAGTGGGAGCAGCAAGACCGCGGCAGCGGTTCTTCTAGGAGGGTCCGTCCGGCCTGAATGCTTCTCCCCATTCGATAATCCTAGGCTCCTGCCGCCCATTCCCCCTCCCCTCAGCAGCTCGAGAAGCCTAGAACGTGCGAAAATGCCTGGGATCATCACCGCACGTTCGTGGCTTCTTGGACTGCTGAAGGGAGGGGAATGGAGATAGCTCCTGCCGCCCATTCTTTCAGTGTCTCACGCGCTCCCTCAGCCATCCTCCCCTGCTTGGACTCACTGTGGGGCAGGAAGGCAGCGCATGCGCAGTGCCGGAAGCTCGGCTTCTGGGCATGCGCAGAAGAAAATTCAAAAAAAATGTTAAAAAAAAATTTTTTTAAATGGCGGCACCCAGGCACTGGCAACCGGCCGCACCGGTACTGTGACGTCACCAGCGGGCTGCTACCGGTCCTATAGAGTGGACCGCACTGGTAGGAACCCACCACCGGGGTAGTCCTCCTTTAACAATGATAACTAAGACCTGCAAATCTGTCACTAAGTGATACAGTCATAAAGCATGACATCATATTACCATACTAACTTATGAGGGCAGTTGTGGCAGTTCCAGTTGCTGTTGTTAAGTGAATCCCATGCGGTTGTTAAGCACAACTTCATATAATCACCATTTATGCCCTCCTGCCAGTTTCCTAATTGACTTTGCTTGTTGGAAGCCAGCAGGGAAGGTTGCAAATGGTGATCACATTACCATGGGATGCTGCAACTGTTGTAATTGCGAGTTGGTTTCCAAGCAGTCAAAATGTGATTATGTGACTGCAGGCTGCAACTATTGAGGACCAATCATAAACCTCATTCAGCAATGTCATAACTTCGCATAGTTGTTGAATGCTGAATGAGTGATTGTTGAGACTACCTGAATCAATGTGAAGGAAAAGGTAAGGTAAGGTAGGATAAGTTTTATTGTCATTTTTTTTCTGTGAACCACTGGCACACATTAAAAAATGAAAGTTTGCATACACATACACAAGTTTGATACTATATGGTACAAAGCTATTACAGCAATGTTTCCCAACCTTGGCAACTTGAAGATGTCTGGACTTCAACTCCCAGAATTCCCCAGCCAGCGAATGCTGGCTGGGGAATTCTGGGAGTTGAAGTTCAGACATCTTCAAGTTGCCAAGGTTGGGAAACACTGTATTACAGAATGTAGTTGTTCTGCTTTGGATACCACAAAGCCTCCTCCCAGAAGATAACAATAAATTCACTTCAGTAACCCTGAGAACATTCTTGTGTATATTTGTCTGCTTTCTATATATTACTGAATATATATTATTTACTCCTATTTTTCTTCCATTGCAAGGTGTTGGGACAGGTAAAATGTTCTTCTATTCTAGCTCTATTCTTCTATTAGAGCTTCTGTTCTATGATTTTTTTATTCTGTTCCTCGAATCTCTGGTACATGAAGTTGGGCTGCAAATATAGACACAGCCTTACCCCACTTTTAATTCTCCGACATATATTCAGGCAACTGTCTGAAGGAAGCTTGTGTGTGTGTCTATTTCAGGTTTAGTTTTTCCTGACACCCAGGGGCGGGTTCCTAATTTTTTTACTGCCACTCTGTGGGCGTGGCTTATTTTGTGGGTGTGGCTTGCCAGCCATGTGACTGGGTGGGCATGGGCCTCGGAAGCTTGGCAGCAGCCGGAGAAGCAGGGGGGCATTGCCCACCCACAACACAGCCCCCCGCAGCAGGAGCAGCAAGACCGCGGCAGCGGTTCGTCTAGGAGGCTCCGTCCGGCCTGAATGCTTCTCCCCATTCAATGATCCTAGGCTCCTGCCGCCCGTTCCCACTCCCCTCAGCAGCTCGAGAAGCCTCGAATGTGCGAAAATGCCTGGGATCATCACCGCGCGTTCGTGGCTTCTCGGACTGCTGAAGGGAGGGGAACTGAGATAGGTCCTGTCACCCGTTCTTTCAGCGTCTCACGCGCTCCCTCAGCCATCCTCCCCTGCTTGGACTCACTGTGGGGTAGGAAGGCAGTGCATGCACAGTGCCGGAAGCTCGGCTTCTGGGCATGCACAGAAGAATTTTTTTTAAAAAAATGGCGCCGCCCAGGCACCAGCAACCGACCGCACCAGTACTGTGACGTCACCAGCGGGCCGCTACCGGTGCTATAGAGTGGACCGCACTGGTAGGAACCCACCACTGCTGACACCCATACTGAACATTCACAGGATGTAAGAGCCATTCTGATACCCAGCAGTGGCATATCTCTTTTGATACGGCAGTATAAAAGGTTGCTTTATAAAGATATATAATCTTGGCTATTTCTGTCCACAGGGGTAAGGTAACCATGGAATGTGAAAGGGTCTGTATTATACAAAGTGGTGCCTAGTTGTAAAATGTCCATCTTCAAAGAAGTGAAAACTAATTAACTTAACCAAACTTTTAATGAGCAATAAATCTTACACTATTACCACTTTGATGTATAATTACCATTTTATTGATACTTTTATTATTATTTTTGGTTTAACTTTTTAAAAGATATTAAAGGTTAATGATGCTGTATTGGATTTTAAAAATAATTTATAACTTTTCCCAACATTAAAATATATGCCATAAATATGTCAAATAAATAAAGATCTTGTTTAGAAGAAACATCTTTTAATCTTGGCAATTTTTCTTTAATAGAAGTGGAAATAGTAGCTTCTTTTCATTTGCTTTTGGCATGAAATACTGCACTGACAGCTCATCATCAACTTCTTTCATATAGTAGAGGGCAATCAGCAGCTTTGAAAATAATGCCTCTTTTGTCAGCTAGATAACAAAGGCTACAGTAGCTCGAAGCATCAATTGTCTGACTAGCTTTTGCCCATCTGGATGTTTGGCATGTCTGCATATACATTTCACATGCTGGAAAATATTAAAGAATTACTGTGATAATTTAATAGTCAAGCACATGTCTAAAGCAGATATTAAAGGGCAGCTTCTACTAACAGGAGCTGCCATTTGTACTTTGTATATATACCAACCTTCACCAAAGTGAGGAAGACAAATTCTGTGACATTATCTATGATAGTAAGTGAATCAAATATTTTGGAGTGATTTTTTTTCAATTATACCGGTATTACAAGGTAGTCCACAACTTACAACAGTTCGTTTGGTGACCGTTCAAAGTTACAACAGCACTATAAATGGACTCCAATATACTAAAAAAGAGAAATAGAATACTTACGAAGCTCCGAAAATTAGACATTGATGCAATACTATTATAAAAAATTATATATATTCCTAGCAAATAATAAAATATATTAAAAGAGTAGTAGGGTTAAATTAAATGACACATGGTGAGAAATCTACTAATTTATATAAACAATAGTGATGTGGAGTTATGAAATGTATGGTAAAGACAGGTTAGATATATATGTATACGGGTCTCTACAAAACGGAGAAGATAGATTACTAAATAAATATAATTAGAAATAGAGGATTGTATTAAAGAAATTTATTTGGGAGTTAGATGAAATAGGATAGAAAGTTAATTAGAAATTAGAATATTTTATGTCGTGATATAATAATAATTAAATGAGATTAAATATTGAGTAATATTTAATTCAATATTATACTATTATACTATTATATAATATAATATAGAGAATTGTTAGATAAATTATAATAGAAGTAAGAATTTAGTAAATAAGATAACTTATACTGACAAATATATGGAAGAAATGGATACTGAAATGAAGTAGAAATGTAAATATTTACAATATATGTATACGAAATTTTGTACTGATCTTTAGCTATAAGTAAGATAGGACGTGGGATTCCTAAAATTATATGTTTGTATGTTATGGCATGTCAAGTTTTTGTGTATATAAAAATAATAAAAAATAATAATAAAAAAACAAAGTTACAACAGCACTGAAAAATGTGACTTATGACTATTTTTCAGAGCTATAACATTTGTAGCATTCCCAAGATCATGTCATTCAAATTCAGATTGCTTGGCAACTGGTTCATATTTATGACCGTTGCTGTGTCCCAAGGTCATGTGATCACCTTTTACAACTTTCTGACAAGCAAAGTCAATGGGGAAGCCAGATTCACTTAACCGGGTTACTAACTTACCAACTGCAATGATTCATTTAACAACTGTGGCAAAAAAGATTGTAAAATGGAGCAAATCTCACTTAACAAATCTCTCACTTAACAACAGAAATTTGAAGCTCAATTGAGGTAGAGGACTACCTGTATTGCCTTATCCCTTATTCCTCCTATCCATAACGTGAATTTCTAAGGAATTACCGTATTTTTCGGAGTATAAGACGCACCTTTTTACTCCCAAAAAGAGGGTCAAAAACTGGGTGCACCTTATACTCCGAATGTAGCCCCCACCCCCACCTGCCAGCCCGCCACTCAGCCTGGGGAGGAAAGCGTTTTCAGGTGGCAGCGCTGCGATCCCCTTCCCGATTCCAAAAACAGGGCATGCAACCGGCGCTGCCTGAAACGCGATGCTCTGTTTTGATCTCCGCATACTCCATTTTTGTAATGGGGAGGAAAGTGAAAACTAGGAGGGTTCAAAGTGGTTTTGAACTAATTTAATTTTTTTCCATACATGTCTGAGGCCTCAAGTACCATAAGCTTGTTTTTTTAAAAACCAAAATCCAGAAGCTAGAAATTTTGAGCAGGGCATTCAAGGAAAGAAAAGACATTCATCTTTTTTTTTTTTTTTAAAAAAATAACCCTATTATGATGGATTCAACTGCCACATTACAGCTAATGGGTAATGTGAAATAAAACATTACTTGAGTGTAACAAGTTTTTCTAAAAAGCCTTGTGTCCATAGAAACCCCACCAAAGCCAGATGATTTATTTCAAAGAGAGGGAGGGAAGAAGAGAGGGGGGAGGGAGAGGGAGGGGAAGGGGGGAGAGAGAGAGAGAGAGAGGAGGGGGCATACCACAGTCACTTGCTAAAGTATTGAATGCTAGGTATGACAGAATTGTTTTTTTCTTGTTTTGCTCCCCCAAAATTAAGGTGCGTCCTATATTCCGGTGCGTCCTATACTCCGAAAAATACGGGAACTTAGATTTTTTTTCTCTCATATGATGAATTTAAGAGCCAAGGTGGCGCAGCGGTTAGAGGCAGGTACTGCAGGCCACTTTAGCTGACACTGATCCGCAGGTCAGCGGTTCAAATCTCACCGGCTCAAGGTTGACTCAGCCTTCCATCCTTCCGAGGTAGGTAAAATGAGGACCCAGATTGTTGGGGGCAATATAAATATATACATTGCTTACTGGTGTAAACCGCTTAGAGAGTGCTTGCACTGTGAGGCGGTATATAAACCTCACAAAATAAATAAATAAATAAATAAATAAATAAATAAATAAATAAATTTTCTCTGACTATGTGTAAGCGTAACAAAACCAACAAAAATAGTATAACAAAATATTATAGCTAACATTACCATCGCATAACTCATCTAATCTGTTACATGCTCAAGGCAGCACCAAAACACCCTCTTTTAATATTCCAGAAATTATCAATACAAATGTATTATCTGTTTTAAATATGCAATTGGTAACAATATGGTATTCTTTTGGAATGATTTTCCAAAAGGTAAAAAATGTACCAGTTTGTGTACATTTTGATACAGTGCCATAGAAAACACAAAATGTGGTATTTTGTACTGTACCATATCCAGCTAAATGTTTAGTTGCCTCAAAGCAGCTGTGGATAAAAGATTAGTCTGGGCCATAATAAACATTGATTATGTTCCCTCTCGGATGTACAGCATAATCACTGCTATGAGAAAAGAGATAATTTATTTGCAGATGTACCAGGTTCTTTGGCAGTGCAATTACCACACAATCTGTAGGCAGTACTCAAGGCGAAGAGTTAATGTTTGCTTTCAAAGGTCTGTTTCAAAACGATTGTACAAGAAACAAAAAACATTTTATTTTAGAAACCAGCAGCAGTTCTACTTTGAGGATATTCTGGAGGAAGTGAAATCCAATAAGACTTCTAGGAAGCCAAAGTTCATTCTAAATGAACTTTTCTAACTACGCTATATAGCTATCCAGGCTGGCAGTCACCCACCTTTACCATTTTCTTTTTCTTTTTTAATTCAATTTAAAATTCCAACAAAATTTAATTAGAACATTTCAGATATTATAGACCAGTGGTGGCGAACCTTTTTCGGCTCGCGTGCCAAAAACGGGGGGGCACTCGCGCGCGCTCGCATGCCCACACCCATTCCCTCCCCCTCCCACGCATGCGCACAACACCCCCCCATGCTGTCCCCTGCGCATGCGCACACCCCCACCCCCGCGCAAAGGCTTACCGGAGCCTGGGACGACGAAACCGGCAAACCGGAAGTGCGAAAAAACACACTTCCGGTTTGCCGGTATGCTGTTTTTTGCACTCCGGAGGGTTCAGGGAAGCTCCCTGAAGCTCCGGAATGCAAAAAACTACAAAACGGACAAACCGGAAGTGCGGAAAAGTGCACTTCCGGTTTGTCCGTTTTGTAGTTTTTTGCATTCTGGAGCTTCAGGGAGCTTCCCTGAACCCTCCGGAGTGCAAAAAACAGCACACCGGCAAACCGGAAGTGCGTTTTTTCGCACTTCCGGTTTGCCGGTGGGCAACCCTCGCGTACCGGCTTCTATGGCTCCGCGTGCCACCTCTGGCACGCGTGCCATAGGTTCGCCACCACGGTTATAGACTCACATCTGCTAAGTTAAAAAGATAGTGGAAAAGGAAAACAACACTGCAAAAACACATGATTACAAACATAATTGGAAAATTGCTGATTTTCAAGTAGCATATCAAGTATTCCCAGTACCAAACAAACTACAGATAAACCACTCGTTCAGTGACTGTTCAAAGGTGTAACAACATTGAACAAATGGTACAGGTAGTTCTCGAGTTACGACCACAACTGAGCACAAAATTTACATTGCTAAGTGAAACATTTGTTAAGTGAGTTTTGTCCCATTTTACAACTTTTCTTGCCACAGTTGTTATGTGAATCCTTCCGTTTATTAAGTTAGTAACGTGCTTGTTAAGTGAATCTGGCTTCCCCATTGATTTTGCTTGTCAGAAGGTCCCAAAAAGTGATCACATGACCCCAGGACACTGCAGCCATCATAAATATGAGCCAGTTGCCAAGCATCTGAATTTTGATCATGTGACCACAGGGATGCTGCAACGGTTGTAAGTGTGAAAAACGGTCATAAGTCACTTCTTTTCAGTGCCATTGTAACTCTGAACAGTCACTAAATGAACAGTTGTAAGTTGAGGACTACCTGTGCTTATGACAGGTTCTCGAAGTTCTAGCTGTTGCACACTCTCATGGTCACATGATTGTGATTTGGGTGCTTAGCAACTAGCTCACATGACGGTTGCAACGCCCCACGGTCATATGATCACCTTCTGTTACCTTCCCTGCCAGCTTCCCACAAGCAAATGGGGAAGCCGGAAAGAAAGGTTGCAAGTTTCTCCTGCCACAGTTTCTCCTGAGGAACTCCCTACCATCTCATACTCCGTAGTGCAGGGGTCTCCAACCTTGGCAACATTAAGACTTGTGGACTTCAAGTCCCAGAATTTTTTTATTTATTTATTTTATTTAAACGCTCTTATAGGCCGCCCAATCCCGTGGGACTCAGGGCAGCGTACAACATGAATAAGAGGCGTACATTTAAAAACAGTCGTCATTAATTTAAATTAAAAATATAATTAAAAAGAAGACATTATAAACACAACATTCAGGGGGAATCTGATTGTCCTATTCACCCCATCTGCCGGAAGAGCCATGTTTTTAAGGCTTTACGGAAGGCCAGTAGGGTGGGGATGGTCCGGATCTCTGGTGGCAGTTGGTTCCAGAGGGACGGGGCTCCCACAGAGAAGGCCCTCCCCCGCGGTCCCGCCAACCGACATTGTTTGGCCGACGGGACCCGGAGGAGGCCCTCTCTGTGGGACCTAACCGGTCTTAGGGAGGTATGTGGTAGGATGCGGTCCCGCAGGTAGCCTGGCCCTGAGCCATGTAGGGCTTTAAAGGTAGCGACCAACACCTTAAATTGCACCCGGAGGCTGACTGGTAGCCAATGCAGCTGGCGAAGGATAGGTGTTACGTGGGTGTATCTCGGTACACCCACTACTGCACGCGCAGAATTCCTCAGCCAGCAAAGCTAACAAAGCTGGCTGAGGAATTCTGGGAGTTGAAGTCCACAAGTCTTAAAGTGCCAAGGTTGGAGAACCCTGCCGTAGTGAACTTGTATCACAGGACCCCCTCCATAGTCTGCATGCATTTGCATGGCACTGCAGCAACCCTCCTCACCAGCCTCCACCCACTTGTGTGACACAGCAACAATCCCTCCCAATCTGAATGCATTAACACAACAGCAACCCCTCCTGCTTGCAGTAGCAGCAGCACCCCCCAACTCCGTAGACCTCATCCACCTTCCAGTCTGCTTGCGTGCCATCTGGGGTTTGTTGGAAGCTGCAAGAAGTTTCAAGTTGTAGTAATGTGAGATCCTCACTTAACAGCCTGCCATTTTCGATACAGGTACTGCTGGGATTGCTGTCACTAAGCAATGCGGTCATCTGATGTCCAGTTTTATGACTGCATCACTTAATGACATAAATTTCGGTCCCAATTATCTTCATTAAGTGAGTTCTACCTGCAATCCACAACTGTAAATCATGTATAGATTTGAAGAAAAACTATTGAGGTAGAGTAGCATCTGCAGTAGTATCTGTTTGTCTTTATTCCATCCTTTGGATCAGCGGTTCTCAACCTGGAGGTCGCGGCCCCTTTAGGGGTCGAACGACCCTTTTACAGGGGTCGGGACACTTTGCCTGGACGCCGCCATTTGGGTTCTTTTACCCTCTGCGCATGCGCAGAACGCTTTGCGCATGCACAGAGGGTAAAAGAACCCAAATGGCGGGGGCGGGGCGGGGGTTGTGGCAGTGGGCGTGGCGGCGGGGTGGGTCAGGTCGGGTTGCGGGTCGCGGCATTAGGAAGGTTGAGAACCACTGCTTTGGATGGTCTCTTGGCTATGTACCACTGCACCCAAGCTGTGGAAATTTGCCTTGGATTTTTCTCTCCAAAGACACTGAAGACTAATGTTTCTTTCTGTTTTGATCCATACATATGATAGTGTCAGCTATCTTTAAAAGAAAAGAGGTTTTAAAATTATATTCTGAAAATGTTTCATAGTAGGACTAGAAATAGAAAATATAATGGAAATTCCTAAATTCATTAGAGCTAAAGGTTATTTATGATACCAGTTTGTGGTTTTTTTTGCAAAAGGATCTCATGCAGCCTTGACAACACACACAGCTAATTAATCTTTCCATCCTTCTCCCACATAAACCTAATCATGTGTTACTATCAGCTTAACACAAATACCATTTAAGTGGAAATTAAACATTAGGCAATAGTGCTTTGGTGGAGAAGTAAGGTTTTTCCACCACCCAGAACAAATACAAGAATTTGATAGTATCAGTCATTATCTTGCAACTCTTTATTTTCCACAAAATCACTTAAGAAAATATTGGTGTTGGGCCAGTGTGAGACTGGTATTTTGATATACCAAGGGAACTACATACAATATACAGTAGAATACAGACAGATTTTTGCTTATTTCATTGGTAGTGAAAAACTAATCAGTTATGGATTTCAAGATCTGGTTCTTCAAATTCTGCATGGCTGCAAATACACTTAAATTAGTATTAGGTTAGCAAAACAGTTATAGTGGTAGACACTTTGCACACTAACCACAAGAACTGAGCAAGAATGGATTGTAAAGTTTTAAAGGACTTGTGAGCAATATGACAATGCAAGCTGAACTACAAATGTATGTTTATTTCCTTTTTATACTGCTTTATTTTACAAACTCTGGGTAGCTCACATAAATATTATAAATATCCCAAAAACTATTAAAAAAACAAGTATAACTAAAATAGTTAAAAACAGTCCAGTAAAACAAGGTCCTCAGCCAAATAGCTCAGCAAAGAAACAGTTTTTATCTTCCTGAATTCTGAAAGTATGGGAGTCATCCAGACATTGGTGGATAGAAATATTTAGATAGTTATTTTAGAATGAATGATAGGGTCGCTACAGAAAACCCTTGCTATCAGGTTCCCATCTGAAGCAGCTGTGAATTCAGGAAGAATCCTCAACTTACACTGGTGCTCCTTCAGGGAAACAGTGGATATATTTAACAACAACAACAACAACAACAACAACAACAACAACAACAACAAACCCTCTTATATTTTAAGAATACCAAATAACTTCAAATACATAGGAACATGCTTTGAGAGCCAATTTGGTCTAGTGGTTAAGGCATCAGGCTAGAAACCAGGGGATCTGCATTCTAATTCCCTCTTAGGCATGAAAACTGGCTGGGGCATTTTGAGCCATTCACATTCTCTCAACCCACAACAACAGGCTTGGGCTGTTCAATCAATTCCTGTTGCAACCAATGGATCAATACATCATTGATGGGGGGGGGGGGAAGTAGGCCTTGTACTTGGAAGGAAAAAGGCAGAATGTTCTATCATTATTTTACATATTCTTAGCATTCATAATGGAGCTGAAGTGACCAGCAGTTCAATTGGTAATTCAAATGTATCCATCCTATTATGGACATTTGATCAACTCTATTGTATATGTTAAAAGCTTTGTGTTTAAGTGGCAGATATTTGAAAAGCTTGATTCTGTTCCATATACATTAACTTATGAATAAATCCCAATGGATATATTTTATTCGAGTATTCACATATATTAACAGCCATTTCATTGATACAATTCCTTGCACTATGGAAGATCTCTGATTTTGTTTTTGAATTATGATTTCACATTACTCCTTATCAGGAGAGTTTAACAACAATTAATACTTTTAAAGAAAGCATTCATTCCCAAATTCTTAACAAATAAAGCAAATTTGTAACAAAATGATAGAATTTATAGATGCTAAATAATTTAAAAATCTGATTGTATCACAATTATCAGTCAATATCATATTTTCAGAAGGCCAGAATAAAACATGTCACTATTTCATAATCGTCTGTGTTTTTAGACTTCAGTTACTCCAGTTACAAAATATAGGAATTTAGCCCAAAATTCACATGCATAGTACAGCATTAATTTATCTCATGAAGAGTTTAATAATTGGATGATTAAACTGAAAAGTCATAAAAATTAATGGTATTTTAGCTATGTGTTTTTAAATGAAATAATGTGCCAAAAGGTAACCCTGTTAATAAACTGAACACAAAGGACATCATAAAGTATTCATTGCAATGTTTTGCCTCCAGCTACAGTTTAAACATCCATTTAAGTGACAGGTCATTTTAGCATTAGTATGAATATGTGAAAATGATAAGTAAAGTGCTTCACTTTGGAAATAATAATTGAAGATAATATCTCACTGATGAATAGATGCCTACTGACTTCAAAGAATAGTGTAGGAAGTTAGCACCCACCCCTCTCCTAGGAAATGAGATATCCTAGGAGATATTAAAATGTAGGAAATATTCTGTGGAACACATCTGGAAACATGCTTTTAAACAAACAAAAGACTCCTCTTGGAAAACCCCCACGCCTTGCAAATGGGTCATTAAGGACTGGGCCCAGCACACACATTCCTCTCACCTGGCTGAAAGTCTTCTGCATAACAAAACCATAATAGGATTTGCCCAAGGCCCTTTCATTTCAGCCAAAGCTGGATTAGACAAAAGCCAAGAGCCACCCCAGCATGCCCCTGGGGGGTCTGAGAGCCAATGGGATACATTTCTATACAGGAAAAGGAAATCTAAGAGGTGGGACCCAACTTAGACTATAAAAACCAGGAACTCAGCATTCCTCTTTCTCTTTTTTCTCTTCACCACACCTGGAACCATGTAAGCTACCTTTTCTGTACAGGGGCTCAAGCCATGTGCTCCTGTCCACCATTAAACCTTCCTTCCAAGCAACCTTCATGAATCCAGTGTCTTTTTCCCCACTTGGAACTGAACCTAAAAGGATATTTCCTTATAACAATTGGCGAGCCAGATGGATTCCAAGTAACCTCTCCAATGATCCGGGCCTAAATAAATTTATTTGACCTGGGCCATTGGAAATTAGGTTTTAAAGGGGTTTTGGAGTTTCAATTCAAGGGCTGCTTGGAAAGAAGGTGAGTACCTACCTCTAAAATTTACTTTAAACCATAGAAAACTGGGAAATGTGTGTTTGCATGTGTGTATGTGTGTGGGGGGGGTAATTTTTGCTTTTTAATTTTACTTTATGGCATATGTAAATTCCAATTTCAATTGAATAGTGTGTTGTCTGGGTACAAATCATTTTAGGGAAAAAATAATCATGCTTTTTGTTTAACCAAGTTAATGTATCTTCCTAAATCCTTTGATATTTCCTTCCCCCCTTCCCCCCCCTTCTCCCCCCCCAGCCCTGTTTTGTCTGCTAGCCATTGCAGGATACTCATTTTATGGTGGTTTTTTTCCACTTCTCCAAATCTGTTTTAATTTGTTGCACCAATTTATAATAGTTATCTATATTTTTGGTTTTCCTTACCTAGGGGTAGGATTTTACTTTTCTTTGCATTAGATAGGGCTCAGAATTTTGTTGTTTTTTTTCTTTCTTTTTGAAGATGGGAACCACATTAGCTTTTTCCCAGTTTCTCAGGTGGTCCCTGTGTCCCAAGATTTTTTTTTAAGATGTGCAGTGGTTCTGAGATTTCATTTACCAGCTTCTTTAGGACTCTGGAACCTGGTGTTCTCTTACTGTTTTTGCTTATTTTAACTTTAGTTTACAGTCTGTTTTATTTTTCCTTTCCAGTTATATTTCTGGTTAGTTGGGTTGCATTTCTTTTTTGCAAGAAGACATGCAAAGAATGAGTTAAGCAACTCATGGCTTTCTCTGTGTTGCCTTCTCTTCTTAGTGGTCCAACTGTTTCCTTGATTTTTTTTCCTGCTTTTTTATGTATTGGAAGAATCTTTTATATTATCTTTCACCTTTGTTGCAAGTCGTTGTTCATTCAAGGCTTTTGTTTCCTGATTTTTCTTTACAGATTCTTGCTATCTGCTGATATTCTGCTTTAGTTATGTGTCCCTGTTTCCATTTTTGTATCTGTCCTTCATTCATTCAATTTGTCAGTGAGGTCTTTGTGCAGCCATGCTGGTTTCTTGGATTTCTGGTTTTTTTTTTCTGATTGGTATTATGTTAATGATGCAGTTTCAAATCCTTCTACAACTTCGTCTTGGTTGGTTATTAACCTATCTTATTTCTCACTTGGTGCAAAATTAGTTTTCAAAGTTTCCATGCCTTTAATTTCTGTGTCTGCCATAATATTTATATTTAGCACTTCCAGTATCAAAATGAATAGCATCCTTTTCTTGTGCCTTTTTTATGTATTTAAAATCATTCTCATTTTGTTTTTAATCTGTCTCTTAGAAAAAGCTTAAGAGAGCTGAATGTATAAATTCATTTAGGAACCTTTTAGTTTGCTGCCATTATTGAAGTATATATTTTATAGTCAGCATTCAGTGAAGAGATGGGCCTATAGTTTTATCTGCATTAAATCTGAATTTTATTTTGGAATCAAAGTAATATTTGCTCCCATTCAGGAATGTGGTACCTTTACATCAATCAATACCTCAGTATGTAAAATCTTTGTAAAATTCTGCCACTGGCCCACCTGGTCCTGATGTTTGGTTGTTCTTTTGTCTCTTGATCTGCTTCTGTTAATTCCATCATTGATATTCATTCATTTAATAGTTTTGTCCTTTTCTGGTACTTTAGGCAATTCCATTTTTTCAAATATTCTTTAATTTTATTTTCTGAAACTTCTTGCTCATACAGCTTTTCATAATATTGAATTATTTTTGTTTATCCTCATTTGGTAGTATAGAGTTTCTTTCTCATCTACCAGCCTATGTGTCAATGTCTTCTCTTTCTGTTTTGATTTGTGTAAGTTCTGTTTAGCATTTACAGAGCACAGGAGCTTCTGTTAGGGAAGGAGGAAGAGTGTGTGTGTGTGTGTGTGTGTGTGTGTGTGTGTGTGTGTGTGTGTGTGTGTGTGTGATTGAAGGGTGGGAAAGCAAATTTTGTTGTTGTTGTTGTTGTTTTTATGTGCACATCCCAAAAGCAAACCCCATAATTTTTTGGTTCTAAAATGTGAAGCTCGTGAATAGAAAGTGGAGGTCTTAGTACTAGTCGTACAGGGGCGACTACGTCCTCGCAGATCCCCTTTTTGGATCTGATAAACCTAAAGGAGATTCCCCAAGGAAGGGGCCCATACTTCTGTGGGGTAGCGGAAGTCCTTCCCAGAGTTTTTTAGCCTCTGAAAACTGCGGACGACTCCCCAAGGAAGGGGCCCTTACTTCCATGAGGGAATCGGAAGTCCTTCCCAGAGTTTTTTAGCCTCTGAAAACAGTGAGCGCGTCACTAGCTAAGCCAAAGTGAACCTTACATTTAAAGGATCATGGGAAGCTCTAGTTCGAGGGTGGCGGGTACCCTTGTGAGGGCTTGGAACCTGGGACGCCAGGAATACAGGAATGTGCAAAAGTAGGAAATGGACTTTGCTGAGGGATGACACAGAAAAAACAAAACACAACAAAACAGCCAATTTGGCTAAATAAAGGTACTTAAGAAAACAGAAAAGGAAAAATGTTGAGGTGTTTGTTTGTCTCTCTCTCTCTCTTCTTTTCTCTCTCTTATATGTAACCACGTGGTTTGTTTGTTAAGATTTGTGCCTTCCCTAATTTAACTGAAATTTATGGCAGGAAGGACTTGTGTGTGTGTCCTGTCATCCTCTTTGTCCATGTTTTTGTGTATGTGTACGTCTTTGTCTTGTCTTGTGCGCACTCGAGGTAATTGCAACTGTAAAATATCTCTGTTTCCTAGAGATACGAATTTCAAATTGTTAGAAAATTAAAAGCACTGAAAAGAAAGGAAAATGTCTTTGCCCAGTTAGGACTGGCCAACCTGGTCTGGGACAAGGAACAGAGTTCAATTTTCCTATTCCTCTCTGTGTTTTTAAGAAAAGCCAAAATTTAAGGGACAATGTTTTAAGTTAATTTACAGGAAAATTCCATTCTCACATTTACTGTATGTACATGCAAACAGTTTTAATATTGCTCTTCTGTGATGTTTAATGGATGCCAATTCTCTGCTAAGATGGAAATGTCTGTTCATTTTTTTCCCCGGTGATGTCTCCATTTTGTTATAATTGATTTAACTGCGATACTGATGTGTTGTTTGTTTTCCTCAAACCCTGCCTACAAGCTATCTACCCCCCCGCAAATCTCTAATCCTTTTACAATGCCTCTCGTGGTAGAATTACCAGCAAAAGGGGGAAGGGACCCTGTTCTTATGTCTTTCAGCCCTGCACACATGATCCTGAAGCCTATGGAAGCAGACCAAATGGGCTCAGAAACTGCCTCCAGTAAAGACATTCCATCCATTTGAGCCAGAATTGGGTTTGAATCTAGTCCTCTAGTCATCACAGCAACCAGAGTGGAGCAGATCTTTCCAAGCCTGGCTGACCAGCCTTACCACCAACACCTAAGGCCACCCAGCAGACATGAATGAAAGGACCCTGAGATGGACAAATAAAGACCAAACATCTATTTTCAATCCCCAGAAGACAGCTGAAAAGACTAGGGGGGAGGGGGGAACTTCATTGTAAAGTTTTCTTTCTTTGCTTCAGTCACAGAAATTCATTGTAAAGTTTTTCTTTCTTTCTTTGCTTCAGTCACAGAAATTCATTGTAAAGTTTTTCTTTCTTTCTTTGCTTCAGTCACAGAAATTCATTGTAAAGTTTTTCTTTCTTTCTTTGCTTCAGTCACAGAAATTCATTGTAAAGTTTTTTTCTTTGTTTTCTTTCTTTCCTTGCTTCATTCACTGAAATTCATTGTAACGTTTCTCTTTCTTGTCTCATCTATATTGTAATCAGTTTAATGTACTCATGTAAGAATTGTATTGGGAGTGGTTGCCATAGTGAGTTCTGTACACTTTAGATTTCTGTCTAGTGGGAGGTAAATTTGTAGCTGCATACACAAACACACAGAGACACGCCATTCAGAATTAGACTGAGGTTATCCCTTTTTCACCTACCTCCACCCAAAGCTGCTTTTAGCTTGCTGGTTTTTGTTGTTGTTGTTGTTTTGACTCCTGCTTTGTGGCATTAAAGCCCAGGCAGTCATATCTCCCTGCTAATTCCATGGGGGAAGGGGACAGGTCCCCTCAGGCAATTTCCCCACTTGAAGAGCTAGCAGAAAGGATCTTCGAAAACCCAAGGCCTGACTGCTGCCCAGTAAAGCAGGGTATTTTGCACTGGTGGTCTCAGGAGTAAGAGTCCCAGGGCTCATTCTAAAAAAAAAAAAAAAAAGGAAAAGCCTAGATTGCACACTGGCTAACTTCAATTTGGACTCACAAATCCTAGATGCACTAAAGTAAGAGCTAGGGCAGATTCAAGAACCATCCCTTGGAAATGGGCAGCCTGTGATTTCAAGGTAAACCATGGCTGTGGGAATATTGTGGGGCCTGTGCTTGCTTGAAACCTGTCTGGGAGCTCATCGAAAGTGTTATCAAACATCTGAACATAATTGGCATGGAAAATTGGATATTGTAAATTTATTTCCAGAACTTTTGCCCTGGCCATTGACCATCATGATTGAAAGCTCTCCTTTTGGGAGCCACTGAAGGAATCCTGCTGCTGCCTCTTTCAACTGCCTCTTTCAATGTCTTCCCCTCTGCATCAGAGAAAATTGAAAGCACCCATAAAATCTCCTTGACCTGATCAATTTGAAGTTTGTGTCAAAACATGTGTTGCACTCACATGTTTTGAAAAAAAAATGAGGGATTGTAGGAAGTTAGCACCCACCCCTCTCCTAGGAAATGAGATATCCTAGGAGATATTAAAATGTAGGAAATATTCTGTGGAACACATCTGGAAACATGCTTTTAAACAAACAAAAGACTCCTCTTGGAAAACCCCCACGCCTTGCAAATGGGTCATTAAGGACTGGGCCCAGCACACACATTCCTCTCACCTGGCTGAAAGTCTTCTGCATAACAAAACCATAATAGGATTTGCCCAAGGCCCTTTCATTTCAGCCAAAGCTGGATTAGACAAAAGCCAAGAGCCACCCCAGCATGCCCCTGGGGGGTCTGAGAGCCAATGGGATACATTTCTATACAGGAAAAGGAAATCTAAGAGGTGGGACCCAACTTACGACTATAAAAACCAGGAACTCAGCATTCCTCTTTCTCTTTTTTCTCTTCACCACACCTGGAACCATGTAAGCTACCTTTTCTGTACAGGGGCTCAAGCCATGTGCTCCTGTCCACCATTAAACCTTCCTTCCAAGCAACCTTCATGAATCCAGTGTCTTTTTCCCCACTTGGAACTGAACCTAAAAGGATATTTCCTTATAACAGTAGCCTCTTGAAATAGTTGAAATTAATCCACTCTGATTTCCTCTTGGCTAATTTCTGCAGCCACTAGAATGCTAACTATGCATTTTAAGTACAGAGGAGAAGTTTGTTTGTAAGACTAAACCTACAGATTAACACTGTCCCTCCAAATGTGGAGTAAATAATTATCATTTTATAAATTAATTGCTGTCAATATCCAATGCCAAAACTCTTGTTCTAAACATAACTACCAGTAATTAATCTTGACTGAAGCTTCATGATGCCTTTACATTACCTGAATACTATGGGTTCTGGCCCTCTAGTCCTTCATTAGACACAGAAATTGACTCTATAACTTGGGGCCAGCTTAACCTCCTCATTGGGCTCTTGTAGGGAAAGCAAGAGGAGAAAACTGCTTTGAGTTGTATATAATAAAGCTGGGATATAAATCTAATCAATCAATAATCAAATAATCAAAAACTACTTGGAATCCTATCCCACATAAATGTTATCAACGATACATGCAGCGGAGGTATTCACAAAGCCGCTAGATTTTCTGTTATATAGTGTAGTTTTAAAATTAACCAAGTAACCAAATGTGCATAATATTTTCACAGCAAGAGTTGCAGGAACATAGCAAATAAATGGATAGAACTTAATTAAAAATGTATTAACTTGATTGAATATAGGAAACAGAATTACTGCTCATTAATAATTTTGATAGCATGTTTGAAGCACCTCTATAAGTGCTTCAAATATATCCTATATCACATAGGTTTACAGAAAGAAACTTTTAAAAATATATTTGCTTCCTTTTAAGTTAGAGCAGTGGTTCTCAACCTTCCTAATGCCGCGACCCGCGCCCCCACCACGACCCACCCCGCCGCGACCGCCGCCGCGACCCCCACCCCACCGCTGCCATTTGGGTTCTTTTACCCTCTGCGCATGTGCAAAGCATTCTGCGCATGCGCAGAAGGTAAAAGAACCAAAATGGTGGCGTCCGAGTAAAGTCTCCCGACCCCTATGAAAGGGTCGTTCAACCCCCAAAGGGGTCACGACCCCCAGGTTGAGAACCGCTGAGTTAGAGGCTCAAAAATTACTTATTTACCACTTAAGATGGTGTCAGCCCATAGCACCCCAGATTGTTCTCCTGATATTTGGGAGAAAAATACTGATTTTCCATTGTATGATTTCTTTGGCCGTTCCTGCTAAATACAGTAAGAATGGTAAAGAAAATGAGAAACTCTGAGAGCTAAATTGCTCTCCTTTTCACTTTCACCTTACCTGAAATTTTACATTTGAAATTTGACTATTTTGCCTAAAAATGTACTTATGGCATTGATCAATAAATCAGAACTATTTCTGAGAGTGCACTGGTCCAGGTGAAAGATTTCAACGATTAGCGAGCTCTCTTTGCTAACCTAGCAATAAAGAAGGTCACTTCTTTTTAAAGCTAGGGTTGAACAGTGAAAAAAAATGCTTAAGAGAAAATGAACTGAATTCACACTGATGAACTCAGAGAATGAAGTTTATTATAAAACCACTGTGTTGAAGCATCATTCCCTTAGCCATTTCCTATTTTCCCTGTAGGTAAGGTGAGGCAATAACTATATTTCTCAGTGGCCTGTTAGGTACCATCTTCACAGACACTCCCCTTCAGAAATGCAAATATCTTAATACAACTGCATAAGGCAAGCTTGTTGTGGACAGGTCACAGCATGCTTCTGCAAAGCATAAACTTCATTAGTTGTGTATGGGCCAAATTTCTAGAAGTCTTTGAACGTTTCACTTGTGTTAGGTGTAACTTCACTGTGTACTTTTATACTACAGATTTAAAAACCAGAAGGCCATTTTCTACTGTAATTATTAGTGGGTAAATGAAACAGAATGGGATTTCCAGTTGAGGAAAAGAATATATATTTATTTTAAAATATTGTCATGCCATGTTTTCTTACAGGAGTTTCCAGAATGGTATATAATTGATGTATGGATTGATTAAAGGGTATCTATATATTTTAGTTTCAATTCTGTTGGTTCAGCGGTGAAATCTACTTCTCTACTGGTTCAGAAATGCACGTTTTTCCACCCTCTGTGCATGCGCAGAAGACTTTGAAAAAGACTTTAAAAAAAAGAAACAGCGGCAGGTGGGCGGAGCCTCGTGCTGCCACCGCTACCGGTTCTCCGAACTACCGGCTGCTACCGCTACACCCAATCTGGGCCAAATCGGTAGCATTTCACCCCTGTGTTGGTTGATATATGTTTTATTGGGTTTGAGTTATTATTGGATTTATTTCTGCAAAGTTGATTTTAATGCTTCATCACCACTTGTCTTTCTTTAAAGTATAACAACTAATTTAAATGTTTAACATGTGTCATAGTGGATATAATATCTTAGAGCAACACTATAATTTAAAAATAATAATCAAAATAAATTACAGGTAGTCCTCGACCTACAATAATTCATTTTGTGACCGTTTGAAGTTACAACGGCACTGGAAAAAGTAACTTATGACCATATTTTTCACACTTGCAGCATTCCCATGATCACATGATCAAAATTCAGTTGCTTTGCAACTGACTCATATTTATGATGGTTGCAATGTCCCGGAATCATGTGATCATCTTTTGTGGTCTTCTGACAAGCAATGGGGAAGACAGATTCACTTAACAACCATATTACTGCAATGATTCATTTAACAACTGTGGCAAGCAAGGTTGTAAAATGGGGCAAAATTCACTTAACAAAGGTATCATTTAGAAACAGAAATGCTGGCTCAATCATGGTCATAAGTCGAGGACTACCTGTACAAGCTGAAAGGCACTAAAGCAGTGTCAAAATTATTGTAAATTAAGTGTACCATTTGAGGGAGGGCATTTCAGAAACAGACAGTCCTGTTTTGAAAAGAATTTAAAAATAAAGCTTAGTGTACTGATTCAATACTGATTATTGAAACAAGTCTTTGGGGGTATCTTGTTCACATGCTTTTAGAATAGTTCCTTTCCCTAAGAAGTATGATAACAAATGTTTTTTTAGGTTCTAAAAAAGCAATTTATTTAAAGACTTATCTACCAGTTTTCATTACTGATCCCAGGACAATTTATCATAGACCAATGAAACGATTCCTGGAATAAGTAAAAGACCAAACCCTCAGGAACACTTTGAAATATTTTGTATTCCGATTGCAAAACAACCAAAGTATGTTTAAATAATGTCATGTAAAAAAGAATGGAATTGGCTATGGCCCAAATTCTTTCATTTGTGACTAAGAATGTAGTTTCAAAAATGTACATTGCACCATGCCCTGGAAGCAGTATGAGTCAGTCTTTCTCTCCCCACTCCTCCTCTCCCTCCCTCCTCTCTCTCTCTCTCCCTCCCTACCTCCCCCCCCACTCTCATAGGAGTCAATTAGATGAGAGTAAGATTCTAAGATGATTGTGTTTTGAAATATAAGAGTTAATATTCTTAAAACAATTTAAACGTCTTAAAGTATGTACATTGCACTGATTTGCAGTTTATTTAATAATTGATTGTTGAATTAAGGGCTATTCTAGACCATTGTGTTATACTGCTACCTACTAGTCTCTAAGCTTTCAGGAAAATATGCTAGGGTAAATACTGTGGCCCGCCTACTCTGCCATAATAGTGTTCTTAAACACTTGTCACATACCAAACTGAGAAGCAGGAGAACTGGATTTGGTTGGCTTCATTTTCCCTCCCATTTCCCAGTGGGCCAAAAAACAACAACAAACCAACAACAACCCAGCCACTACTGTCCCGAGTTTGGGATATGGTTGGGTGAACGTAGAGGAGTCCTTAAAACAACAGGTGTATCCATCTGTCAGATTGTCTGACTAATAGATTGCAAGTGCAAAGGGGTACATGAGGTGGAGTTGGGAGGGAATGCTCCCACTGCTTCTACTCAGTGCAGCCCCTCATCTGTCCCTCTCAGTCGAGCTATAACTGAACAGTGCTAAACTCATGTTGAAAACAATCCAGCTGACAGGTTACAGGTAGGGAAGATGAATATGGGGTCAACTGGATGGTAACAATAATAACCATGTTCTATTGTTGACAAATATTGTATGAGAATTGTGAATTATCAGTTAACTTCTGCCTAGTCATCAGTACCTAATTTGAATTAGAGTGGGAAACATGGTGTCACCTTCTCCAGACATGCATGCCCCTTGTTGGTAAAAGCAGCAAAATGACGGTTATAGAACTAGCAACAGTTTTAAATCAACTTTCTCTGCAGCTTAGAAATGAAGTGCTGCTTAGAAAACAAGTCTAGCACTCTTTACAAAAGGTACTAAACCCATGTTTGTAAAGAACCCATGGAAAGCATTAGTCAGGCATTAAGCAGGCAGATATCTCTGCAATGACAGGTGCCTAATCTTTCCTGTAGAGTAGACCAAGCCAGTATGACCAGAGAGAGCAGCTCCCAGCAATGGGAAGTGGATGAAACATGTATGCAGCAGAATAAAGTAGCCAATGGGAGTTAGGTTAACTCTTGAATGGCTCAGCATCCTTAGTGTAATACGGTATTTCTTACCTTGGCATGCTGGCTAGGGAATTCTGGGAATTGAAGTTCACACTTCTTAAAAGTTGTCAAGGTTGAGAAACACGCAAGTGTACCAGATTGTATTCATACCTAAAATTCTATTTAAAAAGAAAAAAATGCTTCCTTTTTGCGAATTGGAGCCACAAAGGAAAATATTAAGTTCCCCAACTATAGCATGGGGTCAGGGTAGCTGAGGAGCCATCTTACTCCAATGACACTAGCCTGCCCTATTTTTTTTTTCCCCCAGTGGAAAGTGTTGAGTCCTGGGACTGAAGAGGCTTGAGACAGGCTTAAGACAAACTGCTCTTTATTCTAACTATGCACAAGATCCAGCAGAGAGCCAGGCTGACAGCTTCCCCTTTTATAGGGAGCTGTCAGATGGCTCAACCAATCAGCAGTCTCCATTTTCCCGCTTTAACAGCGGACCTGAGAGTAGACCGGGTAGGCTCAATATCTAACAGAAAGGGCCTATTTTGGATCCCAGCTACCAAAGAATTTTGACTGGCAGGGTCCAGGAGAAGAGCATTTTCTGCTGTGGCCCCCGCTGAATGGAATACCCAGTTGGAAATGAGATCCGCCCGCATATTCCTGACCACCTGGAAGAGCCTGAAAACTTGGCTCTGCTGCTTGGTTTGGGCCCTAACAAAGGCCTGCTATGTTGGAGGTGGCTACCATGTAGAAAAGATCTCCATTCCCAGAGTGCCCATCATCTTTGTTTTTAGATTTTCAATTTAAATTTCTTGCAGGACTTTGTAACTTTTTATTATATTATAAACCACCAAGAGTTGCTGCATGATATGGTGGAGTGGAATAAAAATTTAATTAAAAAGAAAAAAATAGGCTAAAAAGATGGTCACCAAGCATATTAGTGCTAGATGCCAGGATGGGAGAAAGAGCCCTTAATCACAAACAATCCACAGCATGACTTAATGTGAAATTGAACTCAGCCTAAAATTAAGATTGAGGAGGATCTTGTGTAGCACAAAGCACACTCATCACTACTTTGTTAAGTTTGTAGCATTTTACACAATTTTTTTAACCAGTTGAATGCTATTCTGTCTGGTAATATCTGGTTGCTCCATTCCCTGCAGTAATATAGGTGTACAGTACTGTACAGTTGAAAGGCGATTTAAGTGGAATGTGCACAGGAAAGGCCTCAGGCAATTTTTATAAATTGGAAGCAAGTTCAAATCCCTTCTTCCAAACATTAGGTAAAGGGCCTGTAAGAACATCTATAATAGACATTTTAAAGATGTCTTTAAATCCATCTAAAGCAAGTAGCAGTCTCCAGCAAATGATGCCTCTCTCCTTTTGCCAAGACAACTCTTGATGAGAGATGTCTGTCTCCATAAGAAATAGTTTGCATGCTTAATCTCTCCTGGAGTGGTTATTCATTTAAAAACACGGGCTGCCGTTCCCTCTCTGAATCATCATGTTCAAGTACGGCTTGGCGGAATCGCCCGGTAGGGGTCACTGCTGTCCTTGCACACTTACGCCGCCTCCTCCGCCGGTGCTGCTAAGGCAGGGAAGGTGAAAGGTTGGCGGGAGCCAAAAAGGCGGAGGGAGACAAAAACGCCGGTTGGACAGCCCAGCTACAAGCCGGCATCGCGGAGGTGCCAGACCAGAGCGATTCACCGGGAGCAAGTCCGATTTCTCAGCCGCGAAGGAGGAGGAGGCAGGCCGGCAGCTTGAGCGGAGGCGTTGCTCGCCTTGAAGGTAGCGTGCGCGGGAGCCGCGGCTGCCTCTGGGCTGGGCAAGGAAAGCGATCGCCGGGTCCTCCCGGCACCATCCTGGGCCATGCTGGCAAAGGTGGACCGGGAAGCCGAGGAGAAGGAGGAAGCGAAGGTCGGGCAAGGAAGCAGCGTTGACATATCGCACGCTCAGCTTCTCCAGCTGGGAAGGAAACTGAGCGACTGGACCCACCCCGGGGCAGGTGGCGTTTGTTAACTGCTGCGTCGGGGGCTCGCTCAGCTCTTCGCGGGGAACTTTGCCGGCGGAGTTGGGCGACGAGAAGAATCCTGAATTATTCGCTGCTTTCCCCGACGGGGGAAGCTTACTCGCGAGGAGTGGACAAGGCCGGGAGAAAAAGGCAATAGGAGCCCTACGGCGTGTCTCTGCCGGCGCCCCCTGATTTCAGCGCCGCGGAGAGAAGGGCGTGTGTGTGTGTGTGTGTGTGTGTGTGTGTCCGAGGTAGACGGGCTTGCGTCTGACTTAGAAAGCGCAAGCTGGTTGTGCTTTAGCCCACAAGAGTGAACGGTCCGTACCTGCCAGCCCGCCTCTTCACGCCCTATCAGCAGCAGGAGCAGCGGCTTCTTGGTTTGGCTTTTCCGCTCCTTCAGGTAAGCCCCCGTATCCCCCGATTTCGGGTAGGAACAGGCGGGGGTAGGGGGGGTGCGCGCTGAAGGCGGGGCGGTTTCCCTTCTGCCCGGATCCTTCCTTTTCTCTCGTCATACAAAAGAGCGATCCCCGAGGGAGGAGAGGAAGGGGGAGGGGAATGTGGGTAATTATTAATCCCAGGGACGCGGCTTGGAGGAGCTTTCGCTGGAGCGGCCGGCGTTGTGCAGCCGAGGAGGAACTGGAGCTTTTTCCCGGCCCGGCTGCTTTTCTTAAGTTCTTTTGCGCTTGAAGGGCTCGGCCCCTAGTAGGCCTTGAAGGATGACCTGCTTCTCTTGCGGTTGCCTCATATTGGTATCCAGAGCAAGCTTGTTAACTACTCACTTATCCACAGCACCCGTGTGCTTCAGAGGCCAAGGGATTCTCCTAGCAGCTGAACTGTGAACAAAGAAGCCCATAGGGCTGAGGAGCGTGTGAAACTTTATAATGGATTTACCTCTGACAACTTTCTTCTTTTGAATTCCCTCTTACAGCTTGACAATGAATGTATAGATATTTTTTCCTCCCTTACGAGGTGGTTATAGAAGGATTTGGGCTTCTTTCCTATTTTTTCTTTTTGCAGGATGCCTGATGAAGACTTAACCTTTGGCATAAGCCACCCTCTTTGGTAGCTCGTTGAAGACAAAGACTAGTCTGCTTTCCTTCTCCACCTTTGACCCGAGTGAAATAAAAATTGCGGGATCAGAACGGAGTTATATTATTTGGTTTCCCCCTTGCTGTGCTTGAAGTTACGGTTCATCTCTTTTTTATCATTTGCACTCTGACATCCAAAGACACTGGAGCAGCCATGGGCTGCTTCTGTGCAGTGCCTGAGGAATTTTATTGTGAAGTTCTGCTTCTGGACGAATCCAAATTAACCTTAACCACACAGCACCAAGGGATAAAGGTAAGTGCTGCCTGCTCTATTTTTACTACCTTGTCAGTAGTGCTTGAAATGCTTTATCTAGTGTTAAGCAATAGGGGGCAAATCCACATGGAAACCCATTTCTGAGAGAGTGCTTATCAAAACAAAGTGGTTTCTAATTACAGGGATAGGGCCATGTCAAGTGGCATTTAACTTTACATCACATTCCATGACCCAGGAAGGAGTTGTAATAATAACAAACAAAAAACAGATGGAAGTGTTAAAAATGAGCACTGATTTGCTTTTCTTAAATCATGTATTGTGTGTAAAGTAGACACTGCAGCAAGGGAAGAAATTCTCAAATTTTAGTAACTCAATTGTATAAAGTTATATATTAAAACACTTTTCCCCCCAGATGGCTTATTTTCTTTAAATAGTTTACCTAATTGTCAAATCCATGATTGCTAGATATCCTTGCTTTATATTTATATAAAAACTAGCCTTTTTAAAAAATGCATACATCCTCAAAGGTATGTCAAAACTAATAAAATTATACTTAGGGTTTGCATAAAACACATGTTTATCAGTGGTAGTGCATATTGATCAGCACCTCCTGACTAGTTTTTAGGCCCCAGAATTTTGATCCAGATCCTTTTTAATTCCTGCTGACTTCCAAAAGAACCTCATTTATTTCCCATAAATTTTAACTATCCAATAAGATCAGTGGAGGTAAGAATGCTTAATTTTCCGTTGAAATACCTCCCAGTCAACAAAATGATAACATATTTTTGCAACTGAAGTGCTTCTAAATAATCCATTGTTTTCTATTAGTGCTAAATTGGGGGGCACTAGCTTTCAACATTCCCTCTAAGGAAATAAGCCACTTTCCCTTATTAGAAAGGAAGAATTTATATATAAACATTTTAGTAAATTTTTGAATTCTACTTTTGTTCAAATATAAATGCTAGAGCAGTGAGTTTTCTGTCTGAATAGGAAGTGCAGGTTTTAAACTAAAAAAAGCCATTTCTGCAGAAAATTAGAATTTAAAAGGGGCTTTCTTTTGAATGAGAATAAATGAATTGTTCTAGAAGAGCCTTAAATATATAGGAAACTCTCTTCTTTTGGCTGTATAATATATTAGGAGCTTCGTATATCAGTATAAAAATGTTAAACTTGAGAGTAGCGAACAGATCACACATTTATATCAATGATGACCACCTATATTTGTCCATATAAAATAAAAGTCTATAAGAAAAATGTGTAAAATCCACAGTAGGCAGAAATGCATTACATTATCTGTAGCAAATATACTTGTAAGTCATTTATTTAATAATTTACATTAATCATGGGTATGTATTATCCTGTCTGAAGTTGACATAACTGAGTTTTTAAAAGGTGGAAGAATTTACAATCCCATATTCCTGGAAAATTATTCTCATTAAATTTAAGGGAATTATTATGATTTATATACATATGGGGTAGAAAACAATAATATTAGACTGACTTGCCAGTTATATGAGTGCTATGAGAATTAGTAGTATAATTATGTTTAAGGATATATCTAAGATAATTTCAGTGCAGTGAAACATGCAACTTTTCAACTAATATGTTTGCAAACATACTAGTTTACTTTTAAGTAAATTTTTTACTTTTAAGTAAAATTGTCCAAGGAGTCAAACTTGATAGGAAAACTGAGATTACCACGTTGTAGTAGAACTGAAATAAATGAAACTAAAATACATAATAAGCAATAACATGCAAACTTCTGAATGTTTATATCCTACTGGCTTCATTGAAGCTTAATCACAGGTCAGTATGCAGGGATTTAAATGAATTTTATATGTGATAATGGTTTTAATTGCTGCTAAATGAAAGGAATTTAGTTTTGAGCATTCTGAAGTTTGGTGAGATGCAAGAATTCTCTGGAGAATTTTTTTTTGTCTAGTTAGGAGAATATTGATAATTTAGTATGCTAGTGGTTAAGGTGTATAAAGTGGGAGACTGAGTTCAAGTCCTGCCTTAGCCATGAAAATCAGATAGAGGACTTTGGGCCAGTCCCTCTCTCAGCCCAAACTGCAGGATTGTTGTGGGGAAAATAGGAGGAGGAAGGTGTGTTTTATATGTTGGCTGCCTTGAGTTATTTATAAAAATAAAGGTGGTAGATAAATAAATAAATCTTATTAGCTATGTTCAACAGAATAAATGCATGTTCAACAATATATCTTATAGAAGATAGTTTTTATTTTAAAGTAAATGTGCAAAAATGTCCTATAGTATAGCTAATACTGTAGCTTTTGTTACAATTACTTTTTACTAAATATAAAAATAATATAAATAATTACAGGATAATTGTGTAAACACAATATAAAATAACCTTTTAAATGTAATTAGTCTTGCATATTTTATTTTTTGTTTGCATTTTGAACATAATGGCTATTAGAACTGGGCAGTGTTTTAAGTTCAGTTCCAAAAACCTGCTTTGAAGTGCACGGTGCATGTGATTGCAATACCTGTTTGAAACACTTTCAAGCAGCTGTATTGTTTATCCAGGATTTCATGGCTGCTTTCATTGTGATCTAGAGCAGGGGTCACCAACCTTTCGGACCTCAGGAACCACTAAATTCATAGTTTTAAATCCTGTGGGCCACTAATATGATCTGCCTAATGACCTGAGTGGGCGTGCCTAGGTGGGCATGTGACTGGGTGGGCATGGCCAACTCGATGTCACTCATGTTGAGGGGCACCTCGCCAGCCTCTACTCGCCCCTTCCCTCCCAGCCTCTACTTGCCTCCTGGCCCCGGTTCCTTAGGGCCCAAACAGGAAGCAGTTGTTGGAGCTAAGAAACCACCATGAGAAAGAGTTGGCAAAACAGCTCAGTTCAAATTGGATCTGACTAGAAGGAGGCTCAGTAGAAGCACCTCACTGAGGACTACGAGCATAGGCTTTCCAAGCAGAGGGAAGACCTGTAGGAGTGCAAGGCCGGGTACCGGCGCCTGGAGGCTCAGTGGACTGAGATGGTCAGCCAGTTCCAGGCCATGATGCAGTCCCACTGGAACAAGGTCCTCCGGCTCTTCGCCACCAGCGGCACTTCCCTCCAGCCTTCACTCAAAGCACTGCACCAGGAGGCCGAAGCAGACCCCAAGTCGGAATTTCTGTCCCCCTCCGACCCACACAAAAAGACCCCGAAGGGGGAGACTCTCTGCAACAACACAAACGTTCATTGCACGTATCTGTCCCAGGGGCTGTAGTTTGAGGACCCCTGATATAGTGCAATATAAAAATGCAAATATTTTTTCTGCGGACCACCAACATTTTCTCATGGACCACCATTGGTCCATGGACCACCAGTTGCTGACTGCTGATCTGGAGAATATCTGCCATGTTAAAAAAGGTTGGAAATTGTTGTTAAGCTTATGACCCACATACGCTAAACAACTTTTCAGAATTGAATCCAAAGTTTTGCAGTCTTAAGGACCATACCATAATAAAAACTATTAAAGGGGATCTACGTGACAGAATTTTAGAAGAATCTATATCTGGTGTTAAATTTAATGAACATGTCATCCTAAAATTTCAGAAAACAAATAGCCTTACTTTAGAAATCTGAGAGGAGAAAATCAAGACAAAAATAGGTGATTATTAACTTTTGCACATTACAAATTGTTTATAAGTTGATTATTAATTGTAGGGATATTTCTATTCTGTTATATTTTTCTTTGTTTAAGTCTTATATTTGCAAATAATAATTCCCTCAATACATTATAGAAAACTTGCTTAGTTTGTTTAATGTTAGAATATTTCTGAAGGTTTACTGTCCATAATTCTAGTTAGACGCTGTTATGTGAGAGCTTTAATGGCTTATTGGCGATAAAGTAATTAATCCCCTTTATATAGCCGTTCCATAGAACAGACTGTGGAACCCATAACATTTTGGATCTTTAACTTGCATCTATATTGTTGGTGAGCAGGAATTATTAGAAATGCAGTTAAGAAATTCTAGAGTGCCAGAGTGTTTCCACCTTTGCCAATATTTCTGTCATGTAGATGATTCACTTCCTTTCCACTTTGGAATGTCTTAACAAATTAGAGTTACTTGAATCCAAGTAATAAAAGAGTGTGATAACTGTAAGAAAACCATTTAGAATCACTGTGAATTCCTTAACTGAATGTGTGAGAGCATGTATCTTAAGGAAAACAGTCCTGCATGATGTAAATACTGTAGATCCATGTGTGTAGGAAACAGTAAATTTCGGCCTAATGGTGCAAAATACAAATCAATGCTATGAGGAGTTAGATATAATAATTTGTACTGTTGGATCAGGAAATTAGATAAGGAAAATGCAGCTTGAAAGCAAGACATTCAGCATATAAAATTGAAGAATTTTTCCTAGTGATTCACATGAATTGATTTATTTGACTGCAACTATAACATCTTAGAAATTTATTGGCTATGTTTGATTCCCCTTAAATCTCTTCAGGGAGTAGAGAAACAAACAACAGATTGTTGTGTACAGATTGATCATAAGCATACAGAATTAGAAATAAGGTTCCGTGAGTTTCTGTAATGCAGTCCAGACACTTTTCTTATATTTTTAATAAAGTAATTGTGGATTATTTTTTCTGTTTGTTTTCCATGCGGTAACTCCTCTTTTGCCTTACTATAGGTCCACAAACAGTATCTGGTAATAGATAATAGGATCTGTGCAGGAATGGGTGAAAAAACATAAAACTTCCTTTTGCAAACCTTTTTCTCTGTCTCTTGTAAACATGTAAAGGGATAATGACAATATATATTTCCACACTACTAGAAAACACGTGCAATTTTTTTTTTGAGAAATAGTAAGACATAGACATGATGATGATATTATCCATTCAGTCAAGTCGGATTCTTGGCGATTCTATGAGCCACATCCTCCGATCTTGCAGTACTTCTTTGAGTTTTTCTATGTCCTGGCTGGTGTCAGCTTTGATAGTGTCCAGCCACCGTGTTCTTTGACAGCCTGGTGTCCTCTTTACCGCTAACTCTTTCAAACATTATTGCTTTCTCCAGTGAATTCCCCTGCATGACATGGCCAAAGTAAGTGAGACACAGTTTTGTGATTTTGCTTTCTAATGATATGTCTGGTTATGCGTTCCGGTACAACAGCACTGGAAAAAAGTCACGACCATTTTTCACACTTATGATCGTTGCAGCATCCCCATCAGTGGTGGGTTCCTACCGGTGCAGTCCGGTGCGTAGCTCCAGTAGGGAGTGGCCAATTGCGCAATTTGCACACGACCGCTCCGGTGCCATCTTCGCCGGTCCGTCGCGCACGTTGACATCTTTTTTTGAGGAAGCAAAATTGTGTTGAAATCTCGCGAGGGGACGCGCACCCACGTGAGATTTCGGCGAGATTTTGCTTATGCGCATGCGCAGAAGCAAAATTGCGTGAGGGGGGCGCGCGTGTAGCGAGCGTGCGCATGAAACGTGGAGATGCGCGCACAGCGAACCGGTATCGGTAAGTGAGCAACCCGTCCCTGATCCCCATGGTCACATGATTTACATTTGGTTTTTGGCAACTGACTCACATTTATGACAGTTGCGGTGTCCTGGGGTCACGCAATCCCCTTTTGCGACCTTCTGATAAGCAAAGTCAATGGGGAATCCAGATTCACCTGACAACTGTGTTACCAATTTAAGAATTGCAATGATCTGCTTAACAAATGTAGCAATAAAAGTTGTAAAATGGAACAAGATTCACTTAACAAATTTCTCACTTAGCAACATAAATCTTGGGCTCAAGTTGAGGTAAGATGAGGACTACCTGTACTGATCATATTTATCTTTGTACACTGTACAGAGTCATACATGTGAGATGGCCAATTACATAAAATACCAAATGTTCCATGAACCTGCTATTTATTTGATTCTGGATTCCCAAAATTTAATGTAAAGTTCTTACTTGGAGGAAAAAAAGACTTTAAAGTATTTTTTACATAGAATCATGAATTAATTTTAGAACCTTAAAGTGCAGAATTAAATCTGAATCTAAAACCAGATTATATTTCAAACATAATTTACAGGTGTAATATGCAACCATTCATTTACTGACCATTTGAAGTTACAATGGCAGTGAAAAAGTGGTTTATGATCATTTTTCCACACCAAATTAAATTAACAACTGCAGTGATTTGCTTAAAAACTAAGGCAGGAAAGATTGTAATATGGCTCAAAATTCACTTAACAGAAATTTTGGGCTCAATTGTGGTTGTAAGTTAAAGAGTACCTGTATAAAAACGTAATGTATTCCGCCTATCTTATGTTATTGACAATAGACTTGGGCTTTGACAGTCTATTCAGATATGCTATTTTAATTTATTCATTTACATCTTGCTACTTTATAAGCTGAAAGTGGCACATATAGGAGTCTTCCCTATTTTTGTAACAATAACCTAAAATTGAAGGTTGGATTAATAATAGGTTGGATTAAATAAGACACACTGATAGAGTTCTAAGTCATTTGAACAGTATAGCACAAGCTTCAAAATGCATCATTGGCAAACTTCTCTTAGCTTAGAACAGGGGTGTCAAACTCAAGGCCCGGGGGCTGGATCTGGCACACAGGGTGCTTGGATCTGACCCATGGGGCTGCCCTGGAAACAGTGAAGGACCGGTCTGTGGTGCCTCTGCCAACGAAAATGGAGCTCGGGAGGGCTGCATGCGGCACTCCTGAGCTCCATTTTCGCTGGCAGAGGGCTGCAGGAGGCCTTCATGGCTGAAAACGGAGCTCAGGAGTCCATTTTCGCTGGCAGAGCGCTTGGGCCTCCACAGGCGCCCCGGACACAAGTGATGTCTAGCTGCCAATGCCCACCCTGCCCACGCCCACCCCGGCCCCCGAAGTCAAATACAATCCTGATGCGGCCCTCAATGAAATCAAGTTTGACACCCCTGGCTTAGAAAGTCAGTCTGTGAAAACCTGGAATACAGTCAGTAACCCTAGTTATTGTTATTACATAATGGGTGTCAAACTCAAGGCCCGCAGGCTGGTCCAGCCTGCGGGGTGCTTCGATCTGGCCGGCGGAGCCACCCTGGAAGCAGCGAAGGACCGGCCCGCAGTGCCTTGGCCCGACTCAGGCTGACTGGGTGCTGATCTACAGCCTGGTGGCGGCTGTTTTCGTTGGCAGAGGGCTGCAGGAGGCCGTCTCACCCAAAAATTTTCTTTATATGAAACAAATATCCAAGGGCAGCCAGCAGTGACACTGGGATTCATAGGGCAGATGGATACCATGAGAATACTAAGGATTTCATGCATCAACTTAGTTCTGTCAGTCAGAAATGTAAGGGATGAAGGAATCTTATTCCATAACAATATGGAACATAAGCTTTTATAAAGTAGATATGCTTATGATAAAACTGAAGTGTGTGTGTGTGTGTGTTTGAAGTATATACCATAAATTCTCTTCATATTTCTGATACTCATTTATAAAAAGCTGAAAGGCACAAAAGATTTTGCAGAACTTTTCATAAATTTCATAAATCATTCTCTAAAATCTGTCTTTATTTTACACAGATTACTAATTTTTGCTGCATCTTTACAGATGAGACCAACCATTTTGAATTCTCAAAGGAATTACTATGTAATGAATGAGTATTAAGTCATTTTATTTTCCCAGAGTGCCTCTAACTAAATTAATGGAACTGGCATGACAACACGGTAGAAATCCATTAATTTTTAAACGAAGTTACCTCCTGGCCAGTCTGAGGTTTGTACAATCAACAATCAAGTCTATTATTGAATAGACTACATTTCTGGCTTCTTAATGATTGCAGATAATACTGTATTTTAAATTTTAGGTAATTTTCCTTTAGCAGGCTTGATTTGGACATTTGTTGTAGAAGTTTAATAATAAATAAATCTCACAAATAAATAAGTTGTAAGTATAAGCTGGAACTGTGGGACTATTCATTTTACAATACAATATAGCAATAGCAATAACACTGAGACTTATATACTGCTTCATAGTGCTTTTACAGCCCTCTCTAAGCGGTTTACAGAGTTCAGCATATTGCCCCCAACAATCTGGGTCCTCATTTTACCCACTTCGGAAGGATGGAAGGCTGAGTCAACCTTGAACCTGGTGGGATTTGAACTGCTGAACTGCTAGCAGTCAGCTGAAGTAGTACTGCACTCTAACCATTGCGCCACCTAGGCTCTGCTTGGCTTTGTCTTATAAAAATTACAAACGGTAAAGAAATTACCAAATACAGCATTGTAACAGTTGGGAAACAAATTTTGCAATATTTTGTAGAGTGAAAGAAGCCCTATCTCTTGGTTGTCACTATCAGTAAATTGCCAATTCAGTATTTGATTATCATCTGTCCCTTGCTTAATAGGAATCAGTATAATTAGTAATGAACAGGCCAGAAATGTCAAAAGTAATCAAATGAAATCTGCATGTTTAAAGCCAAAATAAGTAAAATTGAGAAAGAAAAATCCATCAACATATTACCTTAGTAGTTCATTCTATAGCCATGACGCAACTGCAGCAAAGGCTCTACTTTGAACCTTAGAAAGAAAAAAAACTAAGATTCCTACATTAGCTGTAATTCTCAATTTTTAATTTTACTATTATATATTCTTTTGGGGAAATAGATTCCATGAGTAGAATTGTTGAATGATCGAATACCTGGACAAGAAAGTATTTAAAAAACCAAATGGAATTGAAAATGAGAGCATGGGATTCTGTGATTGCAACTCCTGCCATTTTAAAAATTCTTATAACTCAATGGACTATTAACAAAATACTAAATAAATGTTCATGGGATTACATCTGCCCAAAAATCAAGAATATTCTTACAAGCCAGAACAATATGGCATCAAATCTGGAGTGGTGGGAAAAACCAAGAAAAAAAAGTTTGAAAATGGCAGGATTCATCTGCGTGCTGTGGTGGAAAAAAAAATGAGAAAAAAACTTTTTCAATACATCAGTGCACCTAGAGCTGTTGGCTAGCAATTTGGAACCTCGCTGACCAATCTATTCTATGCCCCATCCTTTCTCAGATGACCCCGAGCAGAGTGTATATAGCCGTGATGGTGAACCTATGGCACGCGTGCCACAGGTGGCACGCAGAGCCCTCTCTACGGGCATGCAAGCCCTTGCCCCAGCTCAGCTCCACCATGCATGCCCGTGTGCCTCATGCTGGCCAGCTGGTTGTCGGGTGTCTGCCGCGAATGTGCAGGGGTGGGACACATGTGGGAGATGTGTGTGGGGTGCATGGGCAGAGGTCGTGCATGCATGTGCCGGAGGCCATGTGCGGGGGTCACGTGTGCATACATGGGGTCACATGTGCATGCACGGGGGCGGAGCACATTCAGGGGTCGTGCATGCGGGGTGGAGGAGCATGGGGGGTTGCTCACTGATGCGCAGGGTGGGAGAGCGTGGGGGTCACATGCATACACGGGGGTGGGGCACATGCGGGGATCACACGTGCGCAGGGGGCACGGGGCGCGTGCACACATTGCATTATGGGTGCGTGCGTGCACTTTCGGCACACTGCAACAAAAAGGTTAGCCATCACTGGTATATAGCCTTGTACTTCCTAGTTCCTGTATGAATCAGACACACAGATAAGCACCATGAGAGAATAGCAGAAGCGCATAAATGAGTATGATACGCTACAATGGACACATTCTCCTGATTAGATCCATTCTTTCCTCCAAGAGATGGAATGCATGCACTTACCTCAGAGGCAACATACACATGTATACATAACACAAATAAACCAATATAATATGCTTAATCCTTGGAGAGAAAGTGCATGTGTGCACGCAAGCACAGAGGATGTTATTTTTAAAAAGGAAAATGAGTATTTCTATGGTGGTTTCTAGTAAAAGCACTAGAAAGAATTCAGTTTAGTGCAGAGGTTTGTGTCCTTTTTGTATTAGTTACATGATTTATAATTTCTATCCTTTTTTTTTCTTCATGCTGTTTTAGCTGCAGGAAGCAAAACATACAGACCTAGCAATTTTTCAGAAGTCTGTTTACCTTCCAGTATTTTTAAGGAAAAGGTTTAGATTCTGATGTAAGGACAAAAGGTGATAATAAATCTGGTTCCATTATAATTTATATAGTTCTTCCCATTCCACAACTATTCTTTCAATAAAAATGTACCCAGAATCCTGCCACAGATTATTTACATCACATGTGCTCCTTAGTACACAGTGGATCAGTATACAGGGAAAAGTCCAACAAAGTCACTTAACTTTTAGTTATTAACAAGGTTAATTTGTATGCATGCTTCCTTGGTTTTATTTATTAAATTTAAAGAAAAACATGCTGAAAAGTTACCACTTCAGTCTAAGTATAGCCATAGAATGTTGCCAAGTCAAATGCTGCTATTTAGTGAAATCTATCTTGATCTGCATTATTATTGAACACACCCAACCTTTCCTAAATATTTTTGAAACAGCAACTTACTTGGCTTCCTTCCTGACTGCTTTGTTGGAACTTCGTTTCTGTTAATGTGTAGCAAAACCTATGCTTTCAAACATAACAAGGATATTTCACTGCTGCTAGATCACAATCACATTCTTTTCATTGAATCTTGTGAGGAAACCTTATTGAAATGAAAAACCATAAGCCAATGTTGGTTTCATATATTGTACCTAGTGCCATGCAAATGTTTGAATATCTAAGAAAAGCATACCACATTTTTCGGAGTATAAGACGTACCCGAGTATAAGACGCACCTTAGTTTTTGGGGAGAAAAATAGGGGGGGGGGAGGAATCTGCCTACCAGGTAATTCATCTGGCTAGCGTCCTTAGTCTGGTCAGCTTCAGCACATTATTTTATCCCCTGGTTAGGACTTAAAAAAACCTTCTTCGGAGAGAGTAACAATGAAAGAGCCTGCAAGCCAGTAAGAGCTGGGAAGATAGATAGCACCTGGTTAGGGCTAGAAAAAAGCTACATTTGAAGTATAAGACGCACCCAAATTTTCAGCCACTTTTAGGGAGGAAAATGGTGCTTCTTATACTCTGAAAAATACGGTAATTCTAGATGCATGTTTTATTGACAGCCCAGATATCATACCCCCAAATGGTACACCGCCTTTTTTTGCCCTTCAGTTTGCGAAGTTTACGCAAAAGGTTTCTTAATTAATTTTATTCTCACCAACAAAAGGATTGAAAATGCTTGGACATTTTTTTATTGATTGATTAAATGCATATGCTGACCATTTTGCTGTCCAAAAAGACTTTGGGAGGCTAGAATATGTTTAACAGCTCTGTTAAATGTTCATAGGAGAAGGAATATTAGAGATCATTCTAGAAGAGGTGACATCAGTTTTATATTTTATGTTAAATCATTGTAAGAATATCTGGTCTAGTTATCTGTATGGCAATTGCACAAGTAAAATCTAGTTATCTCAGTGATAGTGAAAGGAATTAACCCAAGTTCAGAATCATAGCTATTATATACAGTATATATTGAAAAATAGTAATTGTGGGTTGTGCTGTGTCCACAGTATTTGCCTATTTATCTTGTCAATCCTCTGCTAATTTTGGGTGGAGACAGTTAAGACAAGTCTTGAGTTGTTTCTCCATTTGTAGACCTACAAGTTTGACTCCTGTCGCTATTACATGCATTTTCAGCATACTCATATACTCATACTGTGGTATAAAAATTTATACTTGCTTTGGGAAAAACTGCATGCAGTATCCTAAAAATTGGAAGGAGCATTGTTTCAGAATCTAAAAATAAATAGTTAAGGCACTCTACTACACTTCTTTGGAATGGTACTATAATCCTATGCAAAATAGGCTTTCACTTTCCTATTGAGAAACATACCTCTGCTTACCATCATCCAGCCCAATATTGTGCAGGCCCTGGCTAAATAAGTTAACTTTTCTTTGGGGATAGATGTCCAGAAGAAGCAATATTAACTGGGTTTAAAAATATATTGAGGGCAATCATGTCTCCTTTATTAGATATGCTGCAAGGATTTCCTACACTAGATTTCACTTCATGCCGAACAGAGTCCAGGTAGGGAATACTATTACTCCATCTTACACATCCACATTATACAGAAGTTACAGGACTATTTTGCTTTGGAAAATGTTGAGTTCAGAAGCAGTTTATTGATTTCTCTGGAGTAGAAGAACTTTATAATAATAGCCATTTAGCATTGAGTGTTAAAGATTGTACTGAATTAAGTTATACTTCTAGAATAAACACTTCAGAGAAGAACTGCTGAAGTATTAGTGGGTCATTGCTTTGTTAATTGGGCATTAATTAGTTATCCTTGGTTCTGCTTTGATTAAAGATCACCATTTTGATTTTAGTGTAGCTGGGTTGTGTACATCTAGAGGTTGAGATAATGATTCAGGACGGAGGTCTCCAACCTTGGCAACTTTAAGACTTGTGGACTTCAACTCCCAGAGTTCCTCAGTCAGCTTTGCTGGCTGAGGAACTCTGGGAGTTGAAGTCCACAAGTCTTAAAGTTGCCAAGATTGGAGACCCCTGATTCAGGAGACCCTGATTCTCACCCCAAAATAGATGTCTTGACATCTTGCAGTCCAAGGAAAAATATGCCAAAATCAGAGAGAGAGAGGGAGAGAGCACACGAGAGAGAGAAACTCCAGATATATAGATTCAGATATTTGACACTTATAAGATCATTATGGAAAGAATCTATTTTCTGTGATTGCTAAGAGTCGATATTGATTTGGTACCACATAATCAGTCATTCAATCAGTTATTAGCCTGACATTCTCCTTGTTGATATTTCGTATAAAATCATCTCATGTTTGGCTGTAAGAAGTTTAGAGACATTTGTGACAAATATCTTGTCTTTTTCGTAATCAAGTAAGTAAGTAAATAAATAAATAAATAAATAAATAAGCTCTTCTGGATTGTAGTCAGTACAGATAGTCTTCGGGGTTATGTCATGATGACAATCCAGGTTGTCTTTAACTCAAGGTACTTTGATTATTAAGTGAGAAATGGAGGGAATCTTAGGTAAAGAGCACAGGAGTGCTGCAAGGGGGGGGGAGGCCCAGTGTACGCCATTTGTGAGTTGGATTCTGCAGTATAGTAAACTTAGGGAAGCCATGGAAAGTGGGTGGGTGGGTGAAAGGTGTATGTGGGTGTAGGAAGTCTACAGAAAGGGTGGGGTGCATGTGTGCAAGCTAAGAAGATGGGGAAAGAGGTTGTGGGGTATATGTACGCTCGGGGAGCACAGGGAGGCTGGGGAAAGGGTATGAGGTGTGAGCACAGGGAAGTTTAGGGAAAGAGCATGCTGGGGCGTATGCTGTCAGAAAACACATGCTGGAGAAGGAGCGCACTGGTGGATGTGTGTCTATATACAAGTGCAGCGAGACCCAGGGAAAGACAGTGCTTCTGGATGTGTGCAGGTGTGTAAACGAAAGAAGACAAGAAAATGAGGGCACTGTTGAGTGAGTGAAGGAGAGACAAAGGGTGCAGTGCATGTTTTCCACCCAGATTAGTGATACAAAAGAATGTGTGAATCCCTGTCAGTCAGCTTGTGCATTGCAATAACAAACTACTGTGAACAATTTGAAAAGATATTTAATATAAAGTTTGTTTTGTATTTTCACACGTGAGGTGAACATTCAGGAAGTACATTAACGAACATTAACATTCAGGAAGTACACTTGGAAATATTGTATGCATTTTTATTTTGTAATGCTATTTCTGATTTACACTGCGCAAAATCATTCTTAGACATAGTTGTACCCTAAATTTAAATGCTGAATCAACAGTTTGAATAATTTGTGGCATACAGTGTTTTAAAGAACATTCTACAACAAAACAATACATCGGTATACTCCCAATGTTCACTTATACTTTTATTCTTCTGTTTGTTGATATTAGGGCCTCAATATTCATTAGCAATATTACCTACTAAAATAATGTCTGGATTTTACTGGTTTATCTAGTCAATTAGAAATGTCATTAATTAATAAAGTTTGCCACATACCACAAGTTCTTATCTGCTTTGAGAAAAAACATACTTGCCTGGAGCTTTTTATTAATTGATCCCAAGAGACTGTTGGTTTGAACATTGGAAAGTAATGAATTTTTCATTAGTAGTGTCTGTGCAGACAATGAGTTCGAAGAAGTTAGGCTGACTCAACTGGGTTGCAAACATTTGAATGAGCCTGAGATAGCAGTACAGAGTTAAACAATTCCATTTCTCTTTGCTGCCACTTGATGATAATTTAATTTTTGCATCCCAAATATGTAACACAAGTTAGGTAATGTTTTAATTGTTGCTTAGGATAATGGTGCATGTATGCCCAAAGACATTATGTTATGCTGCATTAAGTTAATTATATTAACACATATTTTGCTAATATTTTTAATGTAGTGCATTATTTGAAATTTCTATCTTAACATTTGCAAAATATTTTTATATATCTCTACTTGGTATATTATCCTTCAAGTATAAATGACTCCATATCTCAGAATTATTTGTCAAATTTTGTACTACCTGTGTTTTCACATAAACAGTTCTAAAACAGATAATTGCATGCATTGTATTGTTCACTACAGTAATATTTTCTTTTCTTTTGGAATTGTCAGATGCTTGTATTGCCTACACTTTGAATTGATTTATTCTTTATTTTAAAAGATTTATATGGCTGTCCATCTTAACATAACTATGGGAGGCTCACAATAAAAATATAAAAACCAAGAAGTTCTTTGGAACTTCTTTAGATAAGGAAAGGAAAGATCACCCACATGTATTTTGGATGACTGCTCATTGGAAAGGGACTGCAGGACAGAGGTTTTCTGCAGATTTGAATGCCAGGAGATGAAAGGATTACCGTATTTTTCAGACTATAAGATGCACCTAGATTTCGAAGAGGAAAACAAGAGAAAAATAGTTTTTGGCCTCCGCGCCAGGGGTGGGTTCCTCCTGGTTCAGACTGGTTCGCTCGAACCGGTAGTGATCTGCTGGTGACATCACAATGTCATCAAACCAGATCAGTCAGTGCCGGTCTGTGGGCGCCGCAATCTTTAAAAAATTTTTTTTAAATTTTTAAATTTTTTTTGAATTTTTTATTATTATTATTTCCTTCTGAGCATGCGCAGAAGCCGAGTCCCGGCACTATGCATGCAGTCGCCATCTTTCGGCTTTTTTAAAAAAATATTATTTTTGGATTTTTTGTTATTGTGCGGCACGGGAGTGAGCAAACTGGCAGCGAGGTAAGTTGGAACCCACCCCTATTCCGCGCGTCCGGTTTTTGCCCTCCACGGCCCCCAGGAGCATTCTACAGGCCTCCCAAACACTCTGCGTGTCCCATTTTTGCAAAAAATGGTCCCGTTTTCGTGAAAAACTGGCCCATTTTTGGCCTCCTGAACCTCCCCGCATCCCATTTTTGGCCTCTCCAGCCCCCAGGAGCACTCTGAAGGCCTCTCAAACCCTCTGCGTATCCTGCTTCTGCCCTCCCCAGCCCCCAGGAGCATTCTGCAGGCCTCCCAAACCCTCTGCGTGTCCCGTTTTTGTGAAAAACGTGCCCGTTTCTGGCCTCCCGAACCCCCATGCATCCTGTTTTTGCCCTTCCCAGCCCCATGGATCACTCTGCAGGTCTCCCAAGCCCTCTGCATGTCCCATTTTTGCCCTCCCCAGCCCCCAGGAACACTGCAGGCCTCCCAAACCCTTCACGGGTCCTGTTTTTGCCAAAAATGGGCCCATTTTTGGCAAAAATGGGACATGGGGGGGTGTCAGGAGGCCAAAACAGGGCCATATTTGGTCTATAAGACGCACAGACATTTTCACCCACTATAAGTGCGTCTTATAGTCCAAAAGTACGGTAGTTATTTTGCTTGCAACAGTGATGGATATTTTTAAAAGACACTATTTTTACAAGGTACTTTTTCTAATCACTTTTGGAAATAGTCTTTAATTGTCTTAAACATATAAGAGATCTTTAAAATGACAAGTTTGAAAATTTGCCAGGTGAGTTCAGTTTCAACTTTGAACAAAATAAAAATTGCAAGCTTAAGAATTTGAACAATTAGAAATAAGCAGCAACAGGCTAAATAAGATTTTGATCTAAGAAATAGATTTAAGGGTCCAGTTAAATTTTGAATATTGAATTTTACTATGAGATTTTGGAATCTTATAGTAGATTTTGGAAGTAACTATACAACATCAATAGCTTCTCATGAGAACCAGTTATTTTAACTATCTTGGTCATTAACAAAGATAAGTGACTGTATGATTTTAGAAACTGGATATTAAAGGGAATGGAATATTCTAAGTAGAAGGAAAAAAATACAACTTTAAGTGTCAGTTAACTGAGACTTAGAAAATGACACAATCATTGGAAATATTAAAAGAGATCATTGAAGAATAGAGCCAGAAATTAGTAGCAACAGGATCAACAGTGTCAGTAATGATGTCTGATTCTATAGATAGATTATATCAGATGACAGATGTGAAGCAATTGTCTGGCAAGACAGAGAAAGTACTGAAAGGGAACTACAAAGAACAGGCCAACATAATTATTTGTAAAAAGATGATTTATTGGATATACAAAAGAAAGTAGATGAAGTTTTAAAAATTAAAGAGGAAATATAAATGACAACTCAAGAGAAGGATCCATACATAATTCTAAAATTATTTAGGAAAGGTGCTTTGGAACACATGAGCATACTACCTTTCTGAAACAGCTGCCTCCTTTTTTTCAAGCATCGTATAAGCCTGAAAATCAACACAGATGCTTTAAAGAGAGATATTATAGCAGTTTTTTCTATGAGTTAACTTCTGAAGTCTGAAAAAAATGTCAGCTGTTTTAAAGAGTCATGCTTGTAGTGCTGGAAAATATTCTTTTCAGATAGTTTTTAAACCATTCACTGCTGTATAAATCAGGTCTTTCATAATTGAAGAATATTCTTACCTTGAGATTGTCAAAGGATCACTTTTATATAGAAGGCTAAAAAAATGAAAACCTAGAAACCACAAAGCTAGTGAGAGATCCCAGAAGAATTTCTATCTATTTTAGTAAATCGGCCAATAATATAGTCCAAATCATAGCCATATGAATAGGCTGATGGATAGCTATGGGAGAGGAAAAATCAACTACTTATGTAAATAGCAAAAAACAATGAAATAAATTATATTTTAGTATCAATAATGTGTGATGTCAACAATAGGAAGTAGAGTGTGTTTGGTCATATAAATATACATGTTATGGAAGGATTATATTACAAGTATGTCAAGGTTAGCTATGGTGCTGAGCTTGTTTTAGATGATGTTGGTTTTTTGTTGTAGATCTTGGAAGTAGAAACAGCTCTTCTAACACAGCAGGAGAATACCCTGTTTTCCCGAAAATAAGACCCTGTCTTATTTTTTAACCCCAAAATAAGCACTTGGCCTTATTTTTGAGGAGGTCTTATTATTTTGGGGCATGTGGAGCAAGACAGGGTTCTTCTTGCCATCTTACCTGATTTCCAGCTCTGTCTCCCTAACCAGAGGAAATGGCGGGGACCGGCTGCGCATGCGTTTAAATATTTTTGGGGAGGGCTTATTTTCGGGGGAGGGTTTATTTTGGGGACGGGTTTATTTTTGGAGGAGGGCTTATTTTCAGGGGATGTCTTATTTTTGGGGAAACACAGTAGTACCATGTGTAATAGACATGAGAAATCTTACATTAATGTTATTTGTTCTGTTAATCTGATTCTAATCATAAATATATTTCAGACAAATACATATTTGTATTGTCTTTGCTAACAGCTATAAATAATCTCTATAAGTTTTGCTTATCAGGTTAAACATGTAACTCACTAATCTGTATAAGTTTGTTTATAAGTTTAAACATGTAACTCACTAATTAAATTCGACTTGTTTGTCTTGGTAAATATTTGCAGAAGCGTCCAGTTTTAAATTAAATCTATTTGTTTGAACATGTATTCTTCAAATTGAGATCTGCTTAGTTACTGGCCTTGGAATCAAACTTTAATGTTGCTTTTTTGAAGATTTGCCGGTAGCATTATATGCAATTTGAAAATATGTAATATTTGAGTCAGTTCTTTCCAACGGTCTCAAATATATGACAATAAAAAGTTCAGTCTTAGATATGATTTTTGATATGGTCTGGATTGCCAAAAAGTAGAAAGCTTCAGCAAAATTATTATTAATTTTCATTTATATTCAGTGAATAATATAACGCAAAATATGTCCCCCCCCCTTAGAATGCTTCTGAGATCTTTTAAAGCATCATGAGAATGAGGAGTCTGCCATTCTCCAAAGAGCACACCCATTCTCATAAGACCCAGAGAAGACCTCAGAAGCTTTGCAAAGTATTGTGAAAAGAAGGCTTCACTCTTTGGAGAGTAAACAGCTCATGCAGTTTGAAGAATGGCATAATTGGCCTTGGGAAGAAGGGTTGGCATGACTAGCAGTTGCCTCGCATACATTACAGTCAAACTGGGCATGCCTCAGCAGCAGGAGGAAGAAAATGACCAGGGTCAGCTAGGATGATGGAGTGCAGAGCAATGAGGGTAGCTTAGTTGGGCTGTGCTGCACCACACTGCACCACATTACTAGGCTTCAGCTTCACACCACACTGTTGGAGCTTCCTGAGCATTTGGCACTTCCCAGAGTGCAGCAACAGTGGCCAGGGATGGGACAGTGGAGGCTTTCAAAGGTGGCTTTGCACTGCACCACAGCTCAGGAGCTTAAGTGTATTCTTTCCCCAACCTCCTTGTGCTTGTACTGCAGCACATACACCCTACTTACATGTGGCCTATGCTGGACCTTTTCATACACACACACACCCCCGTGGCATCCCTGCACTCCCTTCATTTAATGATTCATACGTCTGAAGTTATGATGGCAACTGGGACTGTTGGAATTGTGGTTGCTAAAGCGATTTGATCAAGTGATGTCTCACATTATGACCATAGTGATAGAAATTCCAGTGCCAGTTGTGGTTGTAAGTTGAGGAATGCCTGCATTGATAAAAAAAGGTTGCAAATGTAACAATATAAGCAATATATTCTTAATTAAATTAAGAGAATGAAGGCGTCTTTAAAATACAAAAAAATAATTACTGTTGGATTGACAGAATTACCTGCTATAATCCCACATTATATTTTCAAAGGGAGATTGCAATTACTATACAATTGGTGCAGGGGTGGGTTCCGGATTCTGTTACTGCTGGTTAGCTCAGGGACGTGCTGCGCAGGCGGGCGCGTGTTGCGTGCTGTGCGCGCACTTCATGCATACGCTCGTGCATGCGCAGTACTAAAAAACTTCTGTGCATACGCAGAAGCAAAAAACAAGATGGTGGCGCCTACAGAACTGCCGAGAGAACCGTCTCAGGGGCGTGGCAGGCCTGGGTCACTGCAGGTTCCAGCGACCCAGGCCAGCAAGTTACTGAAGGTTCTATAGAACCGGTCCAAACCGGTAGGAACCCACCTCTGAATTGGTGGTGATGCTGGCTTAAATTGACTTGGAATGGGCAGCTTTCCTAGTAATTGGATGACAGATGACTCATGAAATAATTGGCTTTTGAACATTTGGAGGATTTAGTGATATTCTGCCATTTGGCACTGGGAAAGAGAAGTATGATCACATACTTCTCTTTCCCAGTGAAAAAGTCATCCTGGTGAATGACTTGTAAATTCTACTCAAGTATTTTAATTAGTGACTGTTTAGAAGATAAAACACTAAAGAATTATAATTTGTAAAAGCAGTTGAAATTAGAATATCAGGTGATCTTTTCATTTTTTTCTCGGATAAATATTTCTTTTCTGTCATCAGAAATTCAGCAGTACAATTTTCCTTTCAACTCAATATATATGCCACAAAAAGTTTCACACTGACTTTATGATTGCCTAGTATCAGCCAGTTAGAAATGTGAAGCTGCTGTTGGGAAACACATTTGGCTGCTTTAATATTTTAGAGATTGCCATATTTTCTAAATACTCAAATGCTTACCCTAGCAAGCTTGTTTTATAGATTCCCCCCCTTTATTTTCAAAATATTTTAAGTATGTTGCCATATTTTACTGTACCATTTTACTCCTGTCAAAGGAGAAATACGTCTCTCTTCTGAAGGTTCTAGCTGTCATTTTATGAAGCTGGTAGAAACCTGCCTTTCTGGTTTTTACTGTTGCTGCCTTATAAAGCATAACTTTATGACTCATTTTGAACAATTCTTTGTTTGCTGATGATTTTTCAAATCTTTCCCTAATCAGAATGTAAGACTTTATCAGATTTAAGTATAAAGCCAACTCTTTAAATGAAATATCCCCAATCCAGATTGGTTATTCCCCGTTTTTCTCTGATGGAGTTTTCTACCCGAAGTGTGTGTAAATGATCAGGATTGGACTCTGTTTGGAAGCAGGATGCCACATTGTTCCTTAGTTTTGCTTTTGGGTCAGCTTTCAACAAAGCAGGGCACTCTCAAAAATCTATACAGCCATGTTATGCAGTCAGTGACCTTGTTTATATAATTTGTTTAACTCAGTCAAAGGGGTGTGTGTGTTAATGTGTCATGTGAACACTTGACTGCAGAGATAGAGTAGAAAGATTAATAGAGATTTCATTCGGTCAATCGTGTTCTTACAAAGTTAGTGGAGCTTGAACCCTTTGTCTTCCTCTACCGCTCAAAGATAAGATAAGCCTTTGGATAGTGACACAAAACTGGGGTTTCTCTAGACACACTAGCTCTGTTCTATACCCATCACACACAGCCAAAGAAAGTGGAACAAGAGCAGAAAATGTTTGGGATAGGTCTATTGTTGATTCCCATTGGCCACTAGTGATTTGCATTTTTTCCCCACTGATTCTAAAAATAACTAGAGGAAATCCCTTTTGTGTAGGGGCTGAGAAGATATCTAAAACAAGCACTCCCTGCTTGACTCCATCATTCCTGATCATGCTGGTAGGGCAGTGTTGAGTTTGTTACTTTGAGAAATGGATGACTGAGTCGGTTGTGTTGTTCAAACCAGTCTAGGATTTTTGCAGGAGGAAAAGATCACACCTATGTAAATGTACACCTATGCTAATTATATTTATTACATGGTTCTTGCTATCCACTATCTATGCTTGCTGGGAATTCTAAGACGTTATAGCCATCAGAGGTCTATCTTACTATGTTCAGACATGTGCTCTACTCTTTTATGAGTAATGCAAGCTATAACAGTCTTAACATAGGGCGGAAAAAGCTCTGGTACTGGTTGAATATGCTTTGCATTACAATGTCGACTTGATAGTCATCATGACTCATTTCTGAAGTAGCTTAATTTCATGTAAGAGTTTCACTGATTCCTATAAATACAGATCTAGTTCTGAATACCAATATAAACATTGAAAAGTATAGGATACTAATGTGGATTGCATATGAAAAGTATCCCTGTAGCAGTTGTTATATTTCTATTCAACCAATGTGGCATATGTTTTAGTTGATTTTCCTTTAACTTATTAAGGAAATAGAACCTTATAAAACACAAGCTTTACTCATAAAGATAAGTAAAATAAAATATTGGCCTACTAAAATAGATTCAGGATTTCCTTTTCCTCCTCTTTGTATCTGAACTGCTTTTAAAGATACAATTTTTCAGTTATTTATATGCAGAAGCTATAGCTTAGTGGAGCAATACAGTATAACTGCACAGCTAAGAATTCAGTAACATTAGTGTCAAAGATTTATTCCTGAAATGTTTGAAAGCTATTGTCAGTCAAAGCTAATCACACTAGGTGGCATGGGAAAATAAGGCATCTTTCTACAGTAATAATTAATGAGCTTGTGGGGATACTGCTTCCTCAGAAAGCATAACCTAGATTCAATACAGCCACAGTTATACTAATAAATATAATTACTGAAAACTTGGGAACAGATGAATGTTCATGACAAAGAAATGAAGCAGTACAAGTAATCCTTGACTTAGGACCATAATTGAGTCTGGAATTACACTTATAGTTTGTGGTGGTCATTAAGTGGACCACCCCTCCGACACCACCATTTGACCAGGCCTCATTTTATGACCTTTTTTGTGGTGATCATTAAGCACATTTATTTTCCCCAGTGGGCATTTTTATTTTTTTTGCCAGAAACTGGAAGTAAAAGGCAGAAATTGGCAAAAATTACAGTCACATGATTGCGGGATGCTGCAATGACTAAATGCAGCCAATTGCCAAGTGGCCAAACTGTGATCACGTGACTGTAAGAGGGTGTGGCCATTGGAACTTCAAAAGCGGGTCATAAGTAGCTCTGGGGAATTCCATTGTAATTTCAAATGATCGCTAAGCAACCGATCATTAAACAAGGATTACCTATAATATTTTTTTGCCCAACTTATAGGCCTTGTCATTTTCTGACTCTACTTGGGCATGGATAGGTTCAGCTTTGTCTCATTGCAAGACCAACAGAATAATCACAGTTATTGTGGGCAAGAAAGGAGCAGTTACAAATGCAAACAGTGGAAAAATATTGTAGCGGAAGTTGTTGATCTGATGCTCTTCAGTTGTTCTGGACTGAAAGCTCCAATGTAGCTATGAGAAATCCTGAAAATTTTAATCAGAAAATCTAGAGGACATTTGATTGTGTTGCACAGATGTAAGTCTATGGTATAGCTGCTGCACTGTTAAAATGTCATATCGTATACGTATGCACCTATTGGTTAATACTTCTCCATTTTGGTAGAGACATCCCCTATTCACAAATTTCCAAGTTAAAAACTTTCTCCTACATGAACAAACTTTTCCGCATCCCCAACCTAGAAGATCGCAGAAGGTGGGAAAAGACAGGAAAGGGTTAGTTTGTGGCACACTACAGAGAAGGACAGTTACACTCCACAGTCAAGGAATGCCTTGGCCGTGTGGAGTGGAGGTGGGCTTGAGCATGCCTGAAAGAGGGCCCAAGAGGATGGGGGTAGAGGGTTGCTTAGGCAGTGGGGAGTCTGCTCCACCTGAAAGTCAAACCTGGGATGAGGGTCGATCAAGGGAGGGGAAAAAAAGTTGAGACACACAGAAGAGGTTTGTGGTGGAGAAATGGGGTGCTGCAAGAACAGCCATTGGGACCTGGAGTGTGGCACCCCCTGCCACTGTAAAGCGCCCACCAAATGTGCTCCTATTTATTCCTGTGGAGAATGGAATAGTGCACTTCAGTTCTCCCTCAGGTTGTATGTGGTGGCAGCACCTGATTGTCTTGCTGGGAGCCCAGCCCTTCCCTAAAAAGGGTCCTAATAGCCCATGGGAAGACTGGCCATGCCAGCAGCCAAAGCCACAATGGATCAATGTGGGAGAGGTCCTCTGTATCCAAAACCAGGGTTTGGGTTAGTCCTTGATTAATTGGCTGGAAAGATGTAACTTAATTTATGCAAAATAAGAATTGTACTTTATATGGTTTTTTTAAATACTTGTTTAGACTTATGAACAAAATGGACTTACAAACAGCTTTGTAAGTAGAAGGCTGTCTGTACAAAGTTATATTTTTTTCTCCAAAATATTTATGTTTAATATAGGTTGAAACTGATTTAATTTAATTTAATTTAATTTAATGGATTTGTATGCCGCCCAACTCCCTAGGGACTCTGGGCGGCTCACAACATATTCGGATCCATTTCGACAATACAATGCAGTAAAATACAATAGTTAAAAAACATATAAACATATAAAAATTAAAAGAGTATCATCACGCTTTCACCCCGCCTGCCGGAAGAGCCAAGTTTTTATTGCTTTCCGGAAGGCCAGCAGGGTGGGGATAGTCCTGATCTCCGGGGGGAGCTGGTTCGACAGGGAGGGAGCTCCCACAGAGAAGGCCCTCCCCCTCGGCCCTGCCAACCGACATTGTTTGGTCGACGGGACCTGGAGGAGGCCGACTCTGTGGGCCCTGACCGGTCGTAGGGAGGTATGCGGCAGGATGCGGTCCCGAAGGTGATCTTATACTCATGCTTTTAAGTCTTTGTTGTTTTATGCTAGTTTTCTGATTATATGTTTTAATTTTGTTTTAAAGTAATTAAAGACAGGTGTTGCAATTTATTTTGTATTACCTACTAGCTTTGAGATTTTTGAACATTAAGTTAAAATGACTTTGGAATTCTTTTTTTTTTCTTGGCTATTTTATATTGTTTCAGATGAGATTTTTCGCTGATTCTTTTCTTATATCTAAACTGTGTGAGTGTGCTTGATTGTTTATTCAAAGCCTATATTCTCTCTTTTCATGTTGTTGGCACATTAAGTATGGTACTAAATGCATGATATCTCTCATTTCTTCATGTTTAATTCTGTGCTTTAGCCTTTTTAAAAAACTTGTTTATGAATGTATGATAAAGAGAAACAAAGGTGTTATACTGATATTTTCAATTATAGAGCATCATACAAGATACTTCTTCATTGTCCAAGACATATTGTCCAGCTAACAATATGTACTTACACAGTACTAAGTAAAATAAATTGCCTTTTTCCTACAAGTAGTCCTTGTCTTTGTTGTTTAACAGCTGTTACCACTATATACTAATGCCCTTAACAATAAACCACAGTATTACTAGTATCAACTAGCCAAAGTTGAATTCATTAAATCAGTCTGTGTATGGATTTGCCTGATGTTTTCCCTCTTCCCTTAGGGAGAATCTGAAATCACAAAGTGTTGAGGAGAATGTTTGAATACGGGCAAGAATGAATAATGCAGAATTACTGCAGTTTGAGTACATAATTATGTGACCTCATGATATTAGAGATTAAAAAATTGTCAATATAATTGCTCAACCTTTTCTATAAAACAACTGATGAATATGAGGGAAAAAAAACCTTTCCTGTCATTGCAATTTTTGTTAAAGACCAGTTCTAATAATGCCAGTCTCCTCTGGTAGACTTATCTAGCTGAATGCATGAATGCCACTGTGTAGCTAACAAAAGAATGAACATTTGTATGAAAAGTCTCTGCACATTCTTTCCCACAGAAATCAACGAAAGGGTCGGTTGTCCTGGGCTACGTATTCCGCCATTTAAACCTCATTGAGATAGATTATTTTGGACTGCGGTACTGTGACAGAAGTCACCAGACGGTGAGTAAAGCTACAAAAGATTAGATATTCCAGAATAGATAGCAGAGTGACCTTTTTTTTACAGTTCTGTTTTACACTGTCATATGCAGTCTCAGCAAGTTAGTTGTTAAACAGATAAAACCTATATCCCATTAGTGCATGCAGGAATTCTTTTGGAGGGGAGGGTTAGTCATTAACTCTTATAAAAATTGCCTTTCCTATTCAGAGGAATAGATCCAAGTTTCAAATGTCAATAAGTAAATGTTTCCTAAGAGGAAGCTCATAGCTGAAATAAAATTTATATTAATGCTGAGATTATTCAGTTTCCTGTATGTTATTTTTGAGTATCTCCAAACTCTCAGTGCATAGTCTTATTAGGCATCTTTTAATCTCATAATTCTTGATGCTAAATATACATGGAAGGATAGCATGTATGGGGAGTTCCCTGTTCAATAGATAGCTGCATTAGTTAGAATTTTTTTGGCAATGGGAGTCAAAAGTGCACATCCTGTCCAAACCTCAAGGCTTATTCTAGATGAAATACTTGACAATAGGGAAATAAATTTCACATGATGCAATTTATTTTGTGAACTGTTTGAACTAGACAATTGTCCACATATATTACAATGATGAAAACAAGTCATACAGTTGGAGTGATGTGAACATGATTGTGCATGTTACACATAATTAACCTAAACATTAAATATGGGCTTTCCAAATTCTAAATTAATGGTTTGATACTTACCAGTTAACTAAAACTTCATTATTCAAAAGAAATCACCCCAAACAGTTTTCAGAGCATGATAGGGATATTGTATTAATTTTTGGAAGAACAGGACTAGTTTTGATTTCAAACTGATTTTAGAGGCTAGATTTAGATGTTATAGTTTAGGACATCAGAGTTCATATACAGTATGTTTGTGCTGCTGTTCATCTGTTAATACAGTAAAATGCTCATGGTTTTCTCCCAGAAAATTATTCGAGTAGCTCCATATTTTGAGGAAATTGGTTTAAAATTATATGACTGATACTTGAAGTCCTGCAGAGAAACAAATATATATGTATCTGACTGACAGAACTAGATAATACTAATATTGACGATAGTTGTCATGGGGCAAAGAAGCAAAAATAAAAACTGATCTTGTCTTTCAAGTTATATAAACAACTCAAGTAAAACTGGTTAAAAGACTATAATTTATTGTATGCATTCATACCTGGATATACCTGAATAATGTTTGCCTCTCAAACCCTCTTTCATGGGGCCGAAGAGATGATAGTCTGAAGGCGCTAAATCTGGTGAGTATGGAGGATTATTATTCCAGTGACGAGGAAGTGAAAACTGCAGTGAAGAAGTGGCTCAAAGAATAGTCAACAAAATTTTACGAGATAGGGATACATGCTCTCATTCGAAGGTGGAACATTGCTATTGAGAGAAACGGTGACTATGTTGAGATGTAGGGATGTGATCCACAGAGGACCAGCTTCATTTTGATGTATGCTACATGTTCCTGTGTTGGTAATTATATCTGTCCTAAAGAAAATGGCATTACTTTTTGACTCACCCTCGTATGTTGAAATAAGTTATACATTCTAATGAATATAAAGACTTTTGTTATAACATACATTGGATTGAAATGGAAAATTCTATGAAATCAGATAAAAAATTGTGGAAGTATAATACACAGATTTGCAATTTATAGTTATGCACCTGGGAAAATCTTATAGTAATTAAATAGAAGCTCATTGGGGTGTGCAGATAACTTCAACTTGTCTACATATATAAAAAATCCTATATGAAATAATTATATTTATCCCATTTCTGTGTGCATATATCTGTTTTTATTAATATACTAACTACACTATGGTATTTGAGAATCTTTCTTATAGAACGGGCAATGTTAGATGAATAAAGATATAGGAAATAAATAATTCCCCAGTAAGGAAACTACCCTATAATACATTCTCTGCTCAGGCTATCTATAAATGACACATGCAAGCATTATCATACACACACACACACACACACACGTGTGTGTGTGTGTGTGTGTGTGTGTGTGTGTGTGTGTGTGTGTGTGTATCTCCTGTTTCCCCCAAAATAAGACATCCCCTGATAATAAGCGCAATCGGGCTTTTGAGTGCATGGCAATTATTATTTCAAGGTTCAAAAAAATATAAGACAGGGTCTTATTTTTGGGGAAACACTTTGTGTGTGTGTGTGTGTGTATGTGTGTGTGTGTGTGTGTGTGTGTGTGTTTTCCAAATTCTAAATTAATGGTTTGATACAGTTAAACAGTTATTTTCTTACTCACTTTACCTTTTACATGCATTCTTTTATTGCATAATTTTTAAATTGCTTTTCAAAATAGAATTAAATAAATATAGGAGATCAAGAACAGTATTAAGTTGATTGAAGTAACTAAATGATTTTAATGAGATACGTGGGCTGGGTTTAGCAATATCATGTTGCTCATATAAGAAGTAACTTGTAGTCTCTGTGTGTTGAAACTAGTTTAAATCCCATATAGGGATTTATATAATAAAACAAAGTTGTATTTGTATTTTGGCTTCCTACAGCAATGTTCTAAATTTGTAAGAAGTCCTACCTGGCCTTTGAAAACTATCTGGAAGCTTCAAATGGTTCAAATAGTAATGGTTCAAGCAATAACAGATGCTTCTAGTTATGCCACTGTGTCATCACTGCTACATGAGCTGCATTGGCTTCCAGTTGACTCCTGGGTGCAGTTCAAGGTGCTATAAAGCCCTTCATGGTATAGAGATTGCCATTTGAGAGACTGCCTGTCTCCAGTTGTTTCTGCCCATCCAGTGCTGTCAGACAGAGTGGGTGTGTTTCAAGTCCCATCAATTAAATTTTATCTTATTGTGGATAAGACAGTGAGAGTGAATTCTTTCCCTGTTGACGCCTGGATCTTCATGAACAGCAGAAGACATAGCTCCTACTCTCCTTGGTTTCTGGAAGTATCTTAAGATCTGACTTTGTTCCAAGACTGCAGTTAGAGATCCTATTAAGTTTTTGCATGTTGGGGAGTGTTGTTGGTCTGGGCAGCTGTGTGGTTTTTTAACATATTTTTTAAATCTATGTATTGGAGTTATTGGATGCTGCCCAGAATCTTCTGGGAGTTAGGCCACTTTATCAAATCCAATAAATCAAATCATATTCTTTTCCTGCTTTAATGGGTAAATAAAATGGACATTACAAAAAGATCAAGGAGAAAAAGAAAGGAGGGTTTGTATTTATGAGTATTTACAGTGACAGAACAAAAGACATTTTGATTATGACAGACATGATTAAAGTTTTTTAAACTTAACTAAAGGTCTATTATAAACATGTTTAATATATTGAATTTAAATTTGAATTAATAATCATAATAATGAGTCTCTACACCAGGGGTATCATTCCTATCCTGCCAGCTCACAAACAATTCCTGAGATTTTTTTATGGGGGTAACCATTTCCAGTATCAGGCCCTTCCTTTTGGCCTTTCATCGACTCCCAAGGGTTTTCACTAAGGTTCTGGCTGCTGTGGCGGCTCACTTGAGGGCTAAACCAATTAGGCTTCAGTGTTACCTGGATGATATCTTAATTCAGGCCTCCTCGCTGATGCAGGCGAGGGAGGATCTCCAGGTGACGATAGATTCCCTTGAACTCCTCGGTTTTTCCATCAACCGGGAGAAGAGCTGTCTTTTGCCTACCAACCGCATTTTGCATCTAGGGGCGGTCATTGATTCCTTGCAGTGCAGGGTCTTCCTCTCCCCTGAACGTCAGGTCAGTCTCCAGCAGATGGCTTCTCAGGCTCAACTGGAAAGCAGGGTCACTCTAGCTTTCCTGGCTACCCTCTTGGGTAAAATGATATCTTGCATAGGCATCACTCCCTGGGCTCGCGTTCACTCTAGGGACCTTCAATGGTTCCTCTTGCCCTTCCAGAAGGCGGGTTGTGGTACTTCCCAGAGTAGGGTTTCGCTTCCCAGGAGGGTTCTGCATTTTCTATCATGGTGGACGTCTTCGGCCGTCTCTAAGGACTGTTTCTTCCAGGAGCCTTGACGGCTGGTGGTCACTACAGACGCCAGTCTCTATAGCTGGGGAACGCACTCCCAGACCCTCATGGTCCAAGGCCAGTGCTTTCATTCCGACTGCCTGCGCAACATCAACTGGTTGGAGCTACGGGCTGTCTTCATGGCCCTTCGCAGGTTGCAGGGCCTGGTGTCCGCCCAACATGTGCTCATCCTAACAGACAACGTGTCGGCAAAGGCACACATAAACAGACATGGAGGCACCAGGTCGCAGTCCCTCATGCTACTAGCACAGAGCCTGGGCCTCTGGGCGGAGAGGCATCTCCAGTCCATATCAGTGGACCACATCTCGGGCGGAGTCAATGCGCAGGCGGACTGGCTGAACAGGTCAAGGATAGACCAGGCGGAGTGGTAGTTACACAGGTCCCTCTTCCAACTGCTAGTCGCGAGATTCAGCCTTCCCGTAATCGACTTGTTCGCCTCTCCGGAGAACGCCCAACTGTAGAGGTTCTTCTCCCGTTTCCAGACCCCGGGGGCAGAGGGAATAGACTCCCTACGCTGCACCTGGCCCCCAGGGCTCCTGTATGCGTTTCCTCCTCTTCTGCTGCTTTCCAGAGTCATCAGGAAGCTTCTGGAGGAGAGGGCGGAAGTTCTGCTCTTGGCACCTCATTGGCCCCGGAGGCCATGGTTTGCAGACCTGGTGGCATTATCCGTTCAGAGGCCCTGGAGGATTCCACATTGCAAAGGCGCTCTCAGCCAGGGTCTATTAGTCCATCCAGATTTCCACTGGTTCCAACTGACCGCCTGGAGATTGAGCGGTGCGCTCTGAGGCAGAGCAAATTCTTGGACAGAGTCATGAAGACTCTGTTGGCTTTCGCAGGCCTTCGACTCAACACATTTATGCTGCCACCTGGAAGGCGTTCTGTACGTGGTGTTCCGCATCGGGCTACACTCCTCTGCACCCATCCATTCCACAGGTTCTGGAATTCTTGCAGGAGGGCTTGGACAAAGGGTTGTCTACAAATACTTTTCGCAGACAGGTAGCTGCTCTCTCGTCGGTTTTAAGTTGTGGATCTCTGGAATCCCTGTCTCAACATTCCTCGATTCATCGGTTCCTCAGAGGTGCTGCCAATATCTGCCCTCCTCCGGTCCATCGTTATCCAACCTGGAACCTCTCTAAGGTTCTTAATTCATTGACCAGAGCCCCATACAAACCGTTGCGGTTGGCCAGCCTGTGGTATCTGACTTCTAAGGTGGCGTTCTTAGTGGCCATTACATCCGCTAGACGGATTTCCGAACTGGCAGCTCTGTCAGTCCGCCAGGACCTGTGCATTTTTCACACGGATAGAGTCGTGTTACGTTTGGATCCCTCCTTCTTACCAAAAGTTAACTCGTGGTTTCACAGGGCCCAAGAATTGATATTGCCTAATTTTTGTCCTGACCCGTCCCATCCCCTGGAACGCCGGTGGCACACATTGGATGTCCGGAGGGCTCTCCGCATCTCTTAAGTGTACTGAGACCCTGAGGTGTACGGAGACTATGTTCGTTTCATTTCAACCTACCTCTTTGGGTTCCAAGGTTTCTCCTTCGACTATTGGCCGCTGGATAAGGGTGACGATTGCCAAGGCATATGATCTGCAAGCACTGCCCAGGCCTGGGCATGTTACTGCCCACTCTACGCAGCTACCTCAGAGGCTTGGTCTACGCAGGCTTAAATCGAGGAGGTGTGCCAGGCGGCCACCTGGACTACTCCATCGCCTTTCATCCGACATTACAAGATTGATGTCTTTGCATCGGCAGAGGCGGCATTCGGTCGCAGGGTTCTGCAGAGAGTTTGTACAGGGGAGGACTCTGCAGACCAATCTCGGTCCCGCCCATAGGACTGCCCAGCTTGGGTATGTCCCATGCCTGGATGCTAGCTCCACCTACTATGGAGAAGGGGCATTGGTCTTACCTGATACGCCTCTTCTTGTAGGGTGGAGCTAGCATCCAGCCCCTCCCTTGCATTGACTGGTCTTGAGTGTTTCAGGTGCACGGATGGCTGCTGACACGTCAAGTCTGTTATTTGTCTTCGCCAAAGCTGGGGATCCTGGCCACCGAGCAGAGGTTTTCAGCTTTCACAGACTCAGTTCTGATAGGCTGAAGAGATGAGGTCAACCCATGCCTGGATGCTAGCTCCACCCTACGAGAAGAGGCGTATCAGGTAAGACCAACGCCCCTTTTCATCATATTGAACAATTTTTATTGACTGGGGGGAAAAGGTCATAATTTGTATCTTTATTACAGTTAGATACGGTATATGGGTCTGTATAGTTTTATTGCTTTTACTGTTGTAAGCCACCCATAGTTGTCTCCCGGCAAAATGGGCAGCAAACAAATCTAATAAACAAATAAATAATTAATATTGCACAAGGACATATGAGTCTAAGATCTGATCAGTGAGTCCAGTGGTGGTTTAGGCTAATAAGCATTTTTCAAGGACAGGCATGTGCAGTATTGTCTTCTATCTGCCCCCCCCCCCCAAGTGTATCAGGAAGGCAATTTTTTTCTGCTACACACATCAAGTGTAGTATGCATGTGCTGGCACAAATAATGCTGTTCAATTTACCTCTTATACTTCATTTCATAGTAAACAAATATGTCCAATACTGTTCCCTCTGGCAAGAACAACCCATCTGCTCCAATGACTGGTTGCTCACTTCCGTGGCCAATTTGTGTTGGGCTGCCTGCTCTCTTCCAAAATAACTTTGATCAGTGAATCTATGTTCGTATGCTTGTTTTCATTCTATTCCTGATGCACTGATGAAATGCTGGAGTTTATTTGCTTTTATTTTTATATAAACTCACTGTGCAAAAGTGGAATGCTAAGCCTTTTTGTACACATTTCCTGATTAAAAAAATGAAATGGTGGACCCACTTTTTTTAAAAAAAACCACGTGAAATTGACAAGAATTCTGCCAGTTTCTTCTTCAATCTAGGTTAAATATCAATAAACATAGTTAAGCTGAATTTTATTTTTCTTCCTTTCTTTTTTTTCCAATTTCACTGATGAAATTTTGAAACAGTACCGTGTTTCCCTGAAAATAAGACCCTGTCTTATATTTTTTTGAATCCTGAAATAAGTGCTTGTCCTTATTGCCATGCACTCAAAAGCCCGATTGGGCTTATTCTCAGGGGATGTCTTATTTTGGGGGAAACAGAGTATATCTTTTTTTAACCAGATGAAATTGACAAAATTCTGCCAGTTTCATTTTGAGCCGAAATGATAAGCAGAGATGTAAAATAATGAGGAATTTTTTTAAAGAAGGGATTTCTTAAGTTCTTTCCACCTCAAGTAGCTTAAAGATGCAGTGCAGAAAAGTCCCAAACATCTGTTGAGATAAAGAATACTACTGGAATGTTAGCGGAGAAATAAATCCTCCTTAGGTTGATGGATCGGGGCTTCCCTTTTGAAGACATTGTTACTTAGAAAATAAAACCCGAGATTCAAATCTAATTAACAAAATATTTATTTCAGTAGAAAAATAATAAAGAATTCTTATTAGGACTACATTGTATCGGCTAAGGAAATAAATCACTTCTACCTTGGTAGAAATGGCGATGAGAAAGGAAAGGAGGAAACCTCTGGAATGCAGACATGCGTAGTTGAATATATCATACGTCTGCTTGACCATAGATACAAGAAACAGAAAAACATAGAGATGCACAAACTGACAATATTCACATCGTGACATGGAAATCTACCCCTTGTGACACCAAAGGATAAAAATGATTATGGTCAGATTCATAACCTGATCACTTATAGATTCTTCTGCTAGGAAAATCATCTGACATTTTGGTCAAATGGATCTGGTTTGCTATAGCTATACTTTGTCTCTCCTTTTCGGTACTCTTTATTTGATTTTTACTATGTTTACTGAAGTGACAGCCTAAGAAGCTCTGTTTAAAATAATTGGTATGGAATATGCTCTGCCTCTTTTCTTGCTGAGAATAGAAGTCTCTGTTAGGATTCTGTATATGATATAGATAGGCCTGCAGTTACTCATACAAATGATACAGAAATGCCTTATTGAAGCTGCAGTGTTGGTAAATGTGTTTTGGTAAGCTTGAGTATTTGTTTGAGAGGCATGTTCTTTCATGTTTCTTCTCTTGTCTGAGCTCTCCAATGATTTGGCATCTATATTATTTATGCATTATTTGCCTGAAACAAAATATATATCCATACGTATTTAAACAGTATGCTTGGAATCTGCAATTTGATGCAGGAAGGAGCTCAAATACCTTTTTTGATCAATGTTTTGCTGAAGGCTCTTCTAAATTTGCTGTATCTCTTCTAATTTTTTTGCTTGGTTTCAGCCAATATGGAATTGTAGTACATTCTACTAATTTGCTAATAAGCATGTATTTTCTAATATAATTTGTAAGATTTTCCTGCAACTTTGAGAAATAAGCCATACTAGTGATTATTATTGGCATGAAGAGAATCACAACTGTCACTTAGAATTACATAGAAAAATATTTGGCTTTTGCAAATGTACTTGTGCACATAATTACACAATTGATGAAATAATGCAGTAGCAAATATCAAGTTGTTAATTTGTATTTTTAATTTTATTGATTTCTTTGAAATGTTTCAACTCTATGTATTTTCAGACCATGTTTCTTTTTTTGGTGGTTTTTTTGGCTCATTTGTTATACAGGATAAATAATAATTTATTATTATATATTTCCCATTCAAGAACAATTGGCAATTTTAACTCTGATTAGCTCTGATTTAGCAATATTGTATTGATTTTATTACCCATGAGTTGATACAAATGAACATTAATTGGCAGATAATTTTACTATCCCTAAAATACTATTGTCAGAAAGCAATTGGGAAGTAAGGTTGGACCTACTCTAATTATAGTTTGTTAAAAATACTGTTTCATTTATTCATATAACTTATTTTTCTATATTTTTAAATAATATGTGCTATTCAATTCTCTGTCAACACTAATAAATATTAAGACACAGAATACTAAAGAGAGGGCAAGCTGATGAAAATTAATGAAAGTTGTAGTTTAGTAGGCACTAGATTGAAAAAGGTTGAACCTAATGAGTTGACACATAATGTGTGCAAATGTTTTAATATCTGGAGAACATTTATTTATTTGCAATAGTGGCAAATATCTGTAGCTCGGGTGTAGGATGAGGGTGAAGGTTTGTTCTCCGAGCTTGTGGGTTGGTGTAGGAACGTTTTGTTACCAGGCTAGGTAACATCTTCAGCGGAGTTTAAGGGATGTCAGTGTCAGTGTTCTTTTGTTTATGAGGGCTTCTTGTCATGGGTCTTACAATGAATCAGGTCTGGGTGTGTCAAGTGAGGGTGTTGTAATGGGTGTTGTGATGGGTGGTGTAAGTCATCAGTGAGAGTCTTATGATAGGGAAGTTACATGAAGTGAGGGTCATTGGGAGGTGAAGTGCTGGTTGGGGGGGCTTGCGTGGGTTGGTTGAAGGTCAGTGCTGTCTCTGATTAGTTGTGTGGTTGATTTGGATTCTGAGAAGCTTGTAAGCTGTCTGTTGACGGAATTGCTTGTGGAATGTCAGGCTTTGATGAACTCAACAGTAGTGGCAGGTGGTATCGTGGCTGATGAATTTTGTGTTGCTCCAATCAAATTGGTGCTGTTTGGTGTCGGTGTGAGTAGAGATTAAATATTTGGGGTCATGGCATTTGACTGCCAGCCAGTGTTCGTGAATCGTGGTTTTTAATTGATGTCCCATGTAGAATTGATTGCAATTATTACACTTGATTTTGTAGATTACATTGCTTCTTTCATCCTTGTATATTTTGTCTTTGGTTCTGGATAATTCTTGGTGGAGTGTGGCTGTGGGTTTGTGGGCTATTGCTATTCCTAGAGGTGGTGGTTTGCGTGGTGGTTGGCTGTGTGATGTGTTGTGGTTGGGTGCTATATGTTGGAATATGAAGTTTTGGGGCTAGCTGTTGTGTAGAAAGACTTCAAGCAGCCATTTCTCTTCTGCTTTTCTTAGTGTTGTGATGCTACAATGTATGCTGGCCCTTCTGAAGAGGGTCTGGACACAGCTTCTTTTGTGTGTGGTGGGGTGGTTGCTTGCAAAGCTGAGGATATGGTCCATGTATATGGATTTGCAGTAAGTACAGGTTTCAAGTTCTCCATTGTCTAGTCTCCTTATGTCAATGTCGAGGAATGGGAGTCTGTTGTCTGTTTGTTCATCACGTGTGAATTTGATCTCAGGGAATATGTTATTGAGTAGGTGGTGTTTCTTCAATTTGGGAGCGTTTGATGATGACGAAGGTATCATCAACGCAGCGCATCCAGAATTTTAGTTAGATGGTGGGTAGAGCTATGGATTTGAGTCGCTGCATAACTACTATTAAGCCTGATATGGGTGATCCCATTGGGGTACCTCGTACTTGCTTATAGATTTTCCCATTGAACTATGTTGAGACATAGATCCAGAAGTTTCATGATAGTTTTTGTGGACATGGAGTATTCTGTAGTGGCATGATCTTTGTGGATATGGTGTTTAGTGAGTAGGTAGTGTATAGTTTGTTTAGTCATGTCAATGTCAAGCAAGGTAAAGAGAGCATTATATCAAAGGAGACCATGATTTCTTCCTTGTTGATCTTTGTGTGCTTGATGCATTGGAGAAATTCTTCTGGGCAGTTTATTGAGAGGGTTGAGTTGTTGACCAGGTGTCTGAGTTTCCTCTGCAGGCTTTTTGTTAGTTTTTACGTCGATATTCCAGGTAGAGACACAATTGGGTGTAAGGAGATCCCATTCTTGTGTATTTTGGGGAGTCCGTAGAACCTGGGTGTGGGGAGTCTTGTGATTGCATGTCCTTTCTCTCTAGTGGTGTTAGCTGTTTTTCTTTTTCCATTTTTCTTAGGATGTCTTTTGTTTTGTTATCATAAGACCCGTCATAATACCCTCACTTATCACACCCATACCTGATCTATCACAAGACCTATTGACCACACAAAGACCTTATAAACAGAAGAACACTGACCATGACATCCCCTATACTCCACTGAAGATGTTAATTAGCCTGGTAACAAAATGTTCAGAAACCAATCCACAAGCTACAGAAGGAAGCTTCACCCTCATTTATTTATTTATTTCTATTCCACTTTTATTATTTTTGTAAATAACTCAAGGTGGTGAACATATCCAGCACACCTTCCTTTTCCTACTTTCTCTACAGTAGCAACAATCTAGTGACATGGGTTGAGCTGAGAGAAGAGTGACTGGTCTAAATCACCCAGCTGGCTAAAATGAGAATGGAATTCACATCCTCCTGTTTTCTAGCATAGTGCCTTAACCATTAGACCAAACTGGCTAGTGATAGACATTACTGATTTTGGGCTGCAGTTTTCTATATTTTTAGCATGGGCAGAATAGGGGCATTATTCTTTTAATCTTAAAACACAAATATTGCACTGAAATATCTCCAACAGTAATAAAGTGGTGGGGAAAACCTATACTATAGGAAGATTTTTGTATAATGTTTTTGATTTGTTTTGTCTATGGCAAAATCTTTAAAGTCTTGTATTGTATATATGTTGATATATATTTCTAATAACTTAACCATTTCTTTATATAATTACAGTTCTGGCTGGATCCTACAAAGACTCTTGCAGAGCATAAGGAACTCATAAATAGTATGTATATAATTTGAACTTTATAAATATTGTTTAGTGACAAAGAGGCTTAGAAAGTACATCTGTAAATCCAATCTTCTTGAGAAATCTGACACAAATTCTTGTGAGTTTATTTTGTATGTAGAAATATTGATCATCTCAAAATTGAACATCCTGATTAGAGTGCTAAAATTTATTTTTCCAGCTGTGTACAAACATTCTTATTTTAATCCTGTTTCTGTTTTATTCTGGTGTGTGTATGAACACATTTGATAGCTTATGGTTCCTGCCCAAAAAATTCAGTGGGGATATTACAGCTATTTCAATTCTGTATTTTAATATCTGAAAATTAATTGGGGCACCCCAATGTAAATGGATTTTCAATTGTGTTCTAAGAAAAAAAATGGGAAGATAATTTAATAGCTGTTATATAACTAAAATCACAAACAAAAGAAGGTAAATGCTTGACTTAATAAGGTATCAAAGAAAAACAAGGAATCAAAGTATATTCAGATATAAATTATATGCTTATGCATTTAATTTTATATAGTTTTCTTATTTCTAATAGCTGGTCCACCTTACACATTGTATTTTGGTGTTAAATACTATGCAGAAGATCCATGCAGACTAAAAGAAGAAATCACCAGGTACTCTTAACAACAATAACAAAAAAAGACTTAATGTGATTTTAAAGTAGATTGAAAACTGACTATAGTTCAAGGAAAAGGAAGAGTAAATGGTAATAAATGGGAAATCCAATAAATTCATATTCCAGTATATATGTTCACAATGTATGACAAGCTGGCATTGCATATAATGAAAATCTATAGAATATGTGAAGATTTTATGCGAAGTACGAAATTTCTGTGTTATTTTAATATGGTATAATTTTCCCTAGGCATTGTATATAATACCTACCTAGGCATTATGCAGAATAACAAGAACTATTTAGGCAAAGTATGAAAAAAGAGTCATGAAAAGTTTGGGATTAGGGTTAGAGTTAGGATTAGACTAAGACTAACTTTAACCCTTTTATTGAAAAGATGTATATGAAAATGTAAGAAGAAATGCAAAATAAAGTACAGGACTTTCTTACTGAAAAAAAAATAACCAAGAGAAAAAGACCAATATTGACCTACTTGTTGCAACAAGGAAAGCCAGATGGCATTTTAGTGGCAGTATTTATATTTGGGCAGTTTGCCTCTTGGTATTACATAGAATTGTGTGAAATATTAAGCATTTTATACTTTGACATCCCATTTTGACATTCTATAGATAGCCTAGGCTTTCTATAAAATGTCTAATTTCACACATTGATAGTAACATATACATCATTTTTCTTTATTGACAAAAATCTATTAAGGGCAAAAATAATTCATTACATTCATAGCATTAATCACTATCCTTCTAGAAATAAAATGGACATTTCAGATTTATACTATAGTATTTATAGTATTTTATATAAGAAATATTTTAGAATATTTTAGAAATATTTTATATATTTCTTTTTTTTCTCAAAAAAGTTTTATTAGTACAAACTTACATAAGTGGTAACAAAATATTAAATCCAAAGTACAAACATTTTTGTTTCCCCCCCCCAGACCCACCCCCTTCCCTCCCCACCTCCCCCCCCCGGACTTCCCAGAGATAATACAGGGCATAATAATAAGTTTAAATTGTTAATAAAAAGAAAAAGGAAAAAGGAAAAAAAGAACACTATTTTTAAAAAAGCTTCAACTCCAAACTATACAGTACTAATATATCGCATTTGTATACAATAGTAAAGATACAAAAAAGAGAGAGAAAAAAAAGAAAGAGAATAAAAAAAAGAAAGAAAGAAAGAGAAAACTCTTTAACACTACAAACAAACAAACCTCCTACCTCCTCCCTTCAGTCCTCTATCTTATACAAGGTAAATGTTACATAAGTAATAACTAAATATAAAATACACAAATCTTAAACTAATATTATTGACATTAGAAATAACCTCTAAGATAAAACTTAACTAAATGTTACATAAGTAATCATCAAATATTAAATTTCATCATTAACTTCAATAAACAAAAAAAGAAAATAAAAGAAGAATAAACAATAAACAAATCTTCAACAAACTATATATATCTAATATTATCAACATTAAAAATAACCTCAAAATTATATAAAACTTAACTAAATATTGCATAAGTAATCATTAGATAGGGAAAAGATAAAATACAATCATATTAGTCTCTATCCATCCAATATATTTCAACATCACATCGTTTTGTATCTTGATAGTTCATCTTTTAATAGTTCAATAAATTCAAATTTGTCAAGTCGTCTCCCGTCTGCTCCCAAACCTCCATCTCCTTTTCCCCAGCTATCTGATTCAGGCACTCCTTTTGGATTTTTGAGTCTATTTCTTTTTGATCCATCGAAGGTGGCTTCCCCTCCTCCTCCTCTTTTATTTTCATACACCCTTCTTCTGGAATCTTGGATATATCAGCCTTTAGAACATTGACATAAAATTCAGTAGCTTTTTTTATCGTGTTGAGCCGGTATCTTTTTCCAGAAAATTTCACTGCTACTCCAACTGGTGCTTCCCATTTATATTGTAAATTTAATCTCTTAAATTCATCAATCAAAAAAGTATAGCTTTTCCTGGCTTTAAGCATTTTAGAGGGGATTTCTTTCCAAATCTTTAGTTCCTGACCATTCACCATAAGATTATTGTTAAACGTTGCTTGTATAATTCTGTTCCGTAAAGCTCTTGTGGTAAAATATATGACAATATCCCTTGGTAGATGCTTTTGTTTGGCGTACCACGAGTTGATTCTGTATGTTTTGTCGATTTGTGTAGCCAATTCCGCTTTAGAAATTCCAGACACCTGATCCAATATGTCAACCATCCTGCCTTTTAAATTTTCATATAATCCTTCTTTCAAACCTCTAATCCTTATAGCAACTTCCATAGATCTGAACTGAGTCATTAAGACCTCTTTTTCAAAATTTGCAATGTCGTTTTGGATTTTATCTATGTAATTCACCGAAGTTGCCAAAGCTTGTTTATTTGTTTCAATACGTTCTGCCAAAACTTCAATATTTGTTGCTAAGCCTTTGCAAACCTCTAACACATCAAATCTTAGTTGTTGATTCATATTCTTCAAAGCAGCCTGCATCTTATGGTCTATCTCACTTATTTTCTGGTTAAATTCCAAAGTAAGTTCATGTTTCATAATCTTTAAATTATTTAATAAATTTTCAGGTGTCAAAAGCTGTGGAGGTGTTAGCTCAGTGTTAAGTTGCATTTTAGAAATATATCCAGATGAATAGTCATTTCTTTTAGTCAAAACAGTCTTTCCAAACTTTGAAGCCATTGGTGTTTCAAAAGAGTACAAAAAAGAAAGAAAGCCAGTTGCCTGATTAAAGTTCTTTCCAGTTTAAAAATCAGATAGTCTTTTATTATTGAAAATATTTCTATTATAACTTTAATCCAGAGTTAGGAGACAGAGAAAGAAAAAACCATTTTTCCAAGTTAAAAGTTTCCATAAGAGAGAGAGAAAGAAAAAAAAAAAAAAAGCCTCTGGGGAAACGAAAGTCACTTTCACTTCTCAATCGCCATATTGTTACTCTGTTTCCTTTGTTCCCTTGCCGAAGTGAAAGCTTACCCAGGAGTTGAAAAAAAAAGGAAAAAAAGAGGTTTCAGTACTTGCCCATCTCACGCCTGTTTCTCTCTGTCTGCTTCTATAGTTTAAATGTAGTTATAAATCCCATTTTTGAAGCAGCGGCTGGTCACTCCATCTAGCTCTGCAGAGGCAGAGGTTTCCGGATCTTCGGAGCTGGAGACAGGCTGCATGGGGAGCTCTCCCTTCGCGCCCTGCCAGATGGCTCCTAAGGCGCTGGGGGGGCTCTACCCCTCCTGTCAGGCTCTCATCTCTCCCCTTTGCCCGGGGAAGAGATTTTAAAGCCGCCAGACAGCTGTTCTGGCGGCTTTTGACAAAGATCGGAAAGGCATCCAACGAGGGATGTCTGCGATGAAGCGCTCCAAAACCGGAAGTCTATATTTCTATAATGAAAGATCAAAAGTCATATAAACACTTGTAAGTTATTTATAAATAATGTTTGATCATCAGATTCTGTATACATTTTAAATGGACCTGTTCAAGCGTGCTGCAATTTCCACATTGGTTCCAGCAAACATAATTTGCATGATAATTTATTGTTCTGAATCACAAAAGCAGGTTTCATGGGTGACAGTAGATCATGCCAGAGCAATGTAAAATCTAAAATAATTTATGTATTTCTATATTTATTGCTTATCTACCTATTTACAGTTTTCTCTGCCCCAGTGAATAGATTTGAGGGAGCAAAATATGGCTGTGTACATGTTGCATTTTATATGTACCCTCTCTGTAACATAAAGTGACCTTTTACATTTTATAATAATTATACTACTATATCTGGTTTAGTAGCTGATAAGTGCAACAGAGTGAGAAATATTCTACATGAAAAAAGTATTTGTAGGTGAAATTTAAAAGGCTATATAGCCATCTGTTCTGCTTTAATTAAGAAAGATGTTAAACAAGAAATGTTTTTAAATGTACTAAAGGATGGAAACATGTTCTGTTGAAAGAAACATGGATTTCAGAAAAAGAAACCAAGCATTATTTGCAATAAAGTTTACAAGATTTGTCAGGATTCTAAATGCTAAGTCAGTTTAAGATTTGATCCTTCGTTAAGTAAATCCAGGATACTCACTAGATGAGCATACACACTGAGTCCTACTCCTTAACAGTATTATTCAAACAATGTTTGGTTTCTGCAGACCATTGTGATTTCTGTGCAGCTGTTTGGTAAGGGAAACTCTTTTATAGTGTGGTATGGTTTGACTTTAGCATAAGCCTTGAAACTTAATGTTACCAGGTCAACAACCTCACAAATGAAGATTTTTATTCTGCAGAGAGTTATGGCTGAATACATGAATATATATAGGAACCAGTGTCATTTTAGTCATCTTATTTGAAGTTTGGCTTATATGGAGTGTGTGTTTTGCAAATGTTTCAAACTTAGTAATGCAGACATGTTTCAAAGTGATCTAAATAAGTAGATGCTTTTTATGACTATTCACTATATACACAACTTTCACTTCTTAATGTTAATTGCTTGGTATTCATAGCATACAATACCATAGTGCCATATCAATCAGTCAGTTAAATCCTTACTTTAATGATAGACCAGCATAAAATATAATAAGGAAAGATTACACCCATTTCAGTAACAAAGCTGAAACTTATAAGACATAAAAGACATAAAAGATCACTAAAAGCTAAGGTTGTCAACACAATACTATATATAATACTATGTTATATTTAATATAATATAATTTTAAAATACTAACATCTCTCTCTATAAAGATTCTTAATACTAAGACTATGGACTGATGGGGCACTCTTAAGCCAACAAAAGGATGTCAAAGCAAATAAAGATTTAAAACTAATAACAATAAAAAAGGATTCTCAGTAAGTATACCCATGCCCAGCATCCTTAACTTCACGTACATTTGAAAGGGGAAAATAATTTGCATCTGAACTAAAGATAAATAAACCAAACACTGATTAATTGTTTATAATAGATGAAATATGCATATAAATAGGCATATATAGTATAGATTACACACACACACACACACACAATTTTTATTTGGTCTGTGTTTTCTGGTAGCAATAACAATATTTGCCTGTCAGATGGCTTTGGGAAGGACTCAAAAGTAAACAAAAATTCCAAATCCAGTCTAAAGATTTGTCTGATTGGGTGACCAACCAACCATAATAATACAAATTTGTTAGAGTAGTCCCACTACAAAAGACTCTCAGCAGTTTAGAATATCCATTGTACAATTTAAAACATAACCACACAGCATAACAACCTGGATAAAGCAGCCATACCAATAAAAATAACAAAACACATTGATTAGAAGCCTGAGTACAAATCCCAATCTTAAGAGCCTTCCAAAACCCTAGCAAATATGTATACCTAAACCTGGAGCTCGCTCCTAGCCTCGTCCAAACTTTCCTCTCTGATTCCAAAAACCTTGTTTTTGGAAGGCTGTTTCGGCTCCTGTTGTCCAGTGCGGGCTTCGCAGCTGGAGGGGTTTCCACCCTCTACTCTTCCTATTACAAAGTTTCCTGGCCGGAGAACCCCTGGCAGCTGGCCTCCTAGGACTGCTTGATCAGGATTGGGGAGGATGGATCCCCGCATTCCACGCTCTTTCCCCCCCCACCCGGGCTCCCCTCCTAGCCCTTCTGCACCACACGTGGAGAAAGGCAAAGCAGCCAGCAGCGGGGGAGGGGGGGAAGGCATCGGGTGGGGGGGGTTCCTCCATGGCGCAGGCTCCGCTCAACCTGCTGGTGCCCGCCAGTGCCGGTGGAGCCTTCAGTGCGAAATCCCTCTTCTGCTCCCATGAAACTCATCCCCCACCCACCCATTCCAGTTAAATGCCCATAGGGTGATAGGGTTTATTTTAAACATCTGAGTGGAAGTGAGGATTCCCGCCGCCTGGAACCACCCGAAAATGCTATGTGCTGAGGCTGAAAATCTCTGACGGGTGGGTGGGGCTACATTCGGTGTATAAGACGCACCCAAATTTTTACCCTCTTTTGGGGGGTAAAAAGGTGCGTCTTATACTCCGAAAAATACGGTAGTTCTTGCATGAAGTGCAACCCCATCCAAGACTGAAAATAGAAAAACATCCAGAACCCAGGGGGCCCAAATAGCCACAGCCGCTCAGTCTTGTCAGGATTCAGTTGGAGTATGTTCTTCCTCATCCAGACCAAAACAGCCTCCACAGACTGGATTAATAAATTAATACGTTCAGCTGTGCACCCAGGGTTGAGATATACAATCGGACATCATCCACGTACTGATGATGCTAAACTCCACATTGACAATTGATTTTACCCAGTTAATTCAGATAGGTGTTAAATAAAAGGGAAAAGAGTGTCAAATACTGAGTCACTTCACATGTGAAGGGCCACTAGTACAATCTCTCCATTCTGGGGAAATAATGTTGATCAGAACTTGGTTATATTTTGATTTACACTTTTCAGTTTAAAAATTAAAATAACTATGCCAAGGATAATTATTTATGAAAATAGTGAAAAACATTACAAGCTAATGTGGAAATAAGATGGAATTGATATACATTTGAATACATGTGGAACTAACTTAAAACACAATCCCATCTCAAACTTAAATGAACAATACTAGTATAAATTAAACAGTATAAATAAAACTTGCATAGGAAAATGAGCATGTTAAGCAGTTTACAATTGTGTGTGCTAATGCTCATTTTGCCTTTGTTTCAGGTATCAGTTCTTTTTGCAGGTAAAGCAAGATGTCTTACAAGGGCGTTTGCCTTGTCCTGTCAACATTGCTGCTCAGTTGGGAGCTTATGCAATACAGGGTATGTGCTGATACAGTATTTCCCTTTTTAATACTGTCTTTTATTTGCTGTACAGGGTTGATTATATCTTAAAGCCTGTATTTCTTTGAGTTGAATATAGTGGATTGTTATGAATTTCTTCTTCATGCATTCCAGAGGGATAATAAATGCATGCATTGGGTACCTCTGTTCACACAAGGTTGATTCACACATAATGTAAGATCAGCATTTTTAGTCATGGTTTCCTAAAAAAATATTGATTCCTGTTTCAAACATAATGGTTTAGGTTCACTAAACCTAATGCACTAAATTAGCTTTGGGGCAATGTTCAAGATTACCAAAATTTGCTTTTGTGTGTACTTTTGCACACTAAAAATGGTAACTTTATCAGAGATCCACTCCATATTAAATTTTCAATGGGGAAGGGAGTAATAGTCCACAGAAACTGTGCCACCACAGATAAGTTAGCCATCAAAAGAGCTATGTCTTCTCTTTTTTAGCATTTACTATGCAAAGTGAATATATGTACAGTTTTAATTCATACAAAACTGAGTTCAGTTTATGTAAGACCACACCATAAAATGTTCAACTAGGCTGAACTTGTATATCATATTTTTATTTATTTATTTGGAAATTTATATTGCCGCCTATTCACACATGGCGACTCAAGGCAGCTTACAAGAATATGGTGATAGAGTGTTTCCAGACTGCTTTTGTAATGATTTTGTTTTATTTAGAGTCACTTGATGGAGAAATGGGCGGGATACAAATTTAATAAATATATAAATAAAACAAATTTATTTTTTTATTCACTTAAAAATTATATACCTACCCAATTCCTTCACATTTTTTAAAACATATTAGGCAATATTGGCATTTTTGCTTGTTTTAGTATTGTAACTTTGGGCTTCCACTTAATAAGACTTAAGAATCATCACTCTTTTCTGTCTTTAGTCTAGAATCCAATATCCTCTTTTCAAAGTACCATTCTGAAGAATTTCAGAACTGAGGGAGATATTGAAGATCATGGGGGCGGGGAGGCTCAGGCAAAGATTGCCTACAGAAATAGCTTGCTCCACCCCCACCCTGAGATTGGAGAGGAAGAGATTTCAAGAGAGTGCTGTAAGCTGTTTGCATAGCCTGCCTGCACCTCCCAGCACCAGTTTTCAGGTGCAATTGCATTGCTTTTGATATGTACAAGACAGTAAGCAGGCACTTGAAATTCCAAAGGGTAAAGGGAATGGTTAGAAGGCAAATAAAAGCCAAATGTGAAAAACAATACACGAGCACGTAATAGATTCAAACTAAATGTAAAGCGCTCCAAACTCGACTGCAGAAAATACGACTTCAGCAACAGAGTGATCAATGCCTGGGATGCACTACCTGACTCTGTGGTTTCTTCCCCAAACCCCAAAAACTTTAACCTTAGACTGTCTACAGTCGACCTCTCCTCGTTTCTAAGAGGTCTGTAAGGGGCATGCATAAGCGCACCAGCGTGCCTACCGTCCCTGTCCTACTGTCCTATTGTCCTCTTTTATCGTTACTTTTTACTTATGTTTATACAAATTACTACTATCCTATACATGTTTGACAAATAAATAAATAAATAAATAAATAAATAAATAAATAAATAAATAAAACCAGAAAGCACATGTGATTTCTCACTGACTGACTGCTTTCTTTAGTGCTGAATTGCCAGTTTCAATTAGTGTTATTAAGGGAGGACTACCATTACTAGGTTGCCACCAATCTTGGTGGAGTGTGATTTCTCCCATGATTGTTTATCTGTTGCTATTTCCTGCTAATCTGGGTGCTAGAGAGGTTATATTCTAGGCTATTTCTTTCCTTCCTAGACTTTTGGTTGTGTCTTTTAAATGGTGTGTAAATGAGGTTTATCTCTATGTATCTATTGATGGCGGAGTCATCTGAATACCAAACTTTCAGGAATCCTCTAGGATTTTTGGATTTGGCTTGATCAAAAAGTTAAATTTCCCTGTTGAAAATGATTGAGGCTGTCCATATTTCATTATCATTAAGCGAAGCAGTCACTAAGTTGGAAACATATGACTGTGACTGTGTGTTCCTTCTCCCCTCTTCTCCATCCTTTGGAATGCTCATCCCAGCAATGGGATAGCCAACTAACAGTTCCTATCTATAACTGACCAGACTAATCAGTTTCACACTTTTTGTTTACCACCTAATAATTTTACTTCTGCTTTCTTCCCCCCCCCCCCACTCTTTCACCATTTGGAATGCTCACCACAGCACTGGGATAATTAATAAGGCAATTAATGTCCATATTTACATTCATTGGAAATGAATAGATTACAAAACAGTAAGGAAACACACAATGGGGCATATACATCAAAAGGAATGAGGTGGTACTGGTAGCTGTGAATTTGCTATGCAAAAGCTTGGTAGGTTCCCCATCATGTGTATTATTACTCTCTTGTAATCCATTACTCTCCAGTCTCCCCTGGGGGGGGGGACACATGTCAAATGCAAGAGAGATTGCCTACAAGGATTGCTTCTTCTCCCCCCCCCCTGTTGTTTAAGCAATTGTCTCTGCAAGATGGGAAGGGAAAAAAACCAGGCTATCTTTGTAAACAATTTCTCCTGTGCCTGATCCAATTTTTTCTCACAGAGCAAAGAAATTGGTGAAGAAATAATTACAAGGGATTAAGCAGGCATTCTATGGGGAATATACTACGCTTGGATCTGTTAGCACCACTACATTTCTTACAATATATATTCACCTCTTTAGTTGTATAATTTCAAAAAAGTATTTTATGTGAATATCTATCCAAAAGTATGCAATTAAAGAATTCATATTTTTGTGTGTTTGTATAGCTGAACTTGGAGACTATGATCCATGCAAGAACACTGCAGGTTATGTTTCAGAATACCGTTTTGTTCCTGACCAAAAAGAAGAATTAGAAGATGCCATAGAACAAATACACAAAACTCTGATGTAAGAATTTTGGTTTTATTAACTTATGTCATTTGACATAACTTGTGCAAAGAAGAAGCATTAAAGAAGCAGATCTCTCTGAGAAGGACCTTTACTTTGATTGCTTTTTAAAATATGCTCATGTGCTGGATCCCTTTCTTATCCATCCAGAACAAACAGAAGTATGATACATTTTGGCTTAGTGTTTTCTATGTATTGTATGTATATTATAGCCAGGATATGATTGTGATTTCTAACTGGAGAAGTTGGTCTGAATATCTTACTAGTTTGTTTTTCAAAATTATGGTTTATTTAATAAAACACAGATGGTTAGGTTCATAACCATAGACAATTATCTAGGTGGAAGCATCTGGACAATTTTGTCTTGAGTTGGAAGCTAAGCAGGACTTGGCTTATATTTAGATGGGAGACAGTGATTATTTGGGGTTATAAAGTAGAGTAGGAAGTTAAAATATACCCCAGGGTAAGGTAGTGCTGCTGCTGCTGCTAAGAAAATTACAGAAATATTTCTGTGAAATTGTAGCAACTGAATTGACTTCAAAGAGGCTTCATGTTTTCACAATAAGTATATTTTACTAGATTTATAAACTGGTTTATAAACAAATGAATTAATTTACATTTCATGTTATGCCAGACATATGCATGCCGCATTATGATTTAGCATATGCAAATCTCGCCACTAAATAGTATAGATAAACATGAAAAATACTGGTAGGAAATCCTGTATATCTATAGATTCAGAAGCACGACACGTTTAATCAAAGTGGTGGGAGTGAAAAAAAAGATGAAAGCAATCTATAAACTACTAAAACTCTTGTATCTGTAATCTGTAATCTCCACCTGAATGAAACAGTGCATCACAGGGCAGTGATCAGGGGGAACATGATAACTGTCTTCCAGTAATTGAGGGACTGTCACAAAAAATAGAGGATTGACTTATTATCTAGGGCACCAGAATGCAGGATAAGTAATGGGTGGAAGCTTGTCAAAGAGATACAACCTAGAAGTAAGGAGGGGTTTTCTGACAGAGCAATTAATGGAATAGCTCGTCTCCTGGGGTTATGGGTGCTCCACCACTGGAGTTTATAGACCTATTTGGGGGAAGACAAACAAAATTAGAGGAGGCCCCAGTTTGCCTGTTGCCACATTTGTATATTGAAGGATCTATGAAAGAAACAAAACTTTTTTGACATTTTATCTATAAACAATGAGTAACATTCTATTAGGGCAGTTAATCACATGGACATAGTAGCAATTTGTTTTTCTTTTTATTGAACAACAAGTTCAATATGTTCTGTGATCAGTATTCCACAAAATCACAATAAAATAAATACTAAGTACAAATAACTACAAAAGAGGAACTTTATTGCAGTGTAGTCAATTCATAGGGAGTTCTATAAGCAAACTGATTTTTGCCACATTCAAAGAAAGAGCATCAACATATTACATAAAATAGATCTGAATGGCTTAGAAAATTTACTGAAAGAGGGGTACAAAATGTAACCTTGTATTTTTTTATAAAAGGTGCAATTACAACTGAATATGGATATAGATTCAATAGTTCCTACGCCACAAGGGCAAGTCTACCAGACTTAACATTTTCCTCTGAAGAAAAGCTGTTGAAAATACATAAAAATTTGTTAAGGTTAGAATTATTCTAAATTTGGAGACGATTATTTCATGTAAATATCTTGCTGACCTAAAAAAGAAGATTAACTTCTAAAATATATGTCTCTAAGGAGAGCAAACTGATCTTGTTGCCCTTCCAAATGCATAATGCTACTTAAGAACTGACACTGCCTGCCCACAGTACATCATCAGACTGTGTCTTGTGAAAACTCCTAGTACTTCGGTTTCTGCTGGAATAATTTTCAATATCTTTCAAAATTATCTTCAAAGTGAAAGAGCATAAACCCAAAGGAAAAGGCAGTAGCTTAGTAAGAAAACATAACCATATATTAGTCTTTACTTTGATCATTCCAGTCTCTTGATGAAGAACTGCACTGGACACATATTCTCTCATTTTAAATATATTCCTTGAAATATTGACACTCTCTTCTTTGAGGAATCAAAGTTTCTATACAGTCCCATTTGGGCTCCAAATAAAAACTGTGCATGAGCTTTAGCTGAAAATATTTTTCATATAGCTAGTACATGTACCTCTGAAATGGTAGAAGGATTGTATATTTTGCTGATTTTTGAAGGTTTTGGATTATATAATCCAGATGAACATCTTTTATAATTTGTAATGATTTTAATGTGCTGTATAAGATATCCATTTAGTTGGACTTACTTTGTTCTGAAGAAATACATCTAAGAATGTTATGGTGGTGCAGTGGTTAGAATGCAGTACTGCAAGGCTAACTCACTGCTCACTCTAGGAATTCAATTCTGAGCGGCTCAAGGTTGACTCAACCTTCCATCTTCCAAGGTTGTAAAATGAGGACCCAGATTGTTGGGGACAATATGCTGACTCTGTAAATCGCTCAGAGAGGGCTGTAAAGCAGTATGAAGTGGTATATAAGTCTGTGCTATTGCTATTTATTCAACAGGGGCCAAGTTCCAGCTGAGGCAGAACTGAATTACTTAGGAGTAGCAAAGACACTTGAAATGTATGGGGTGGATCTTTATCCTGTCTATGTAAGTAATATTTTTTAAAGCTAAAAGTCCCCAACCTTTTTGGTACCAAAAACTGGTTTTATGGAAGACAATTTTTCCACGGATGGAGGAGGAGGAGCGTGCAACCTAGATCCTCACATGCACAGTTTACAGTAGGGTTAGCGCTTATATGGGAATATAATGACTGATGATCTAAAGTGGAGCTGAGACAGTGATGGGAAGTGGCTGCAAATACATATGAGCTTCAGTCACTCACCTCTGTTCACTCACCTCCAGCTGTGCAGCCTGCTTCCTTACCAGCCATGGACCTGTACCATGGAGGTTGGGGATCCCTATGTTAATAGAATTGTTGAGTTATTTTCCTTGAAAAGGAAATTATAGTGCTGAACCACACATTTATTTTTACTTTCTTCCATTCCAAAAGCAGTTTAGAAGACGTTCAAGTGGCTGAGGCTACTAGATTTGTAGACTGTACTGTATAATTCTCTGGATCCTGGACAGGGTCAGCAATCTTTGATTACCTGTTGCAAAGTAGTAATACTGTTACTCTGGAACAAGATCCTTTTTTTAAAGACAAAAGTTAAATCTTTGAAAATTCATATTTGAGATAAGCATGGATTAGGGAACTTTCTGTTAAGGATTGTGGTTGCATTGCCGTACAAAAGGCAAATAACACTTATAAAAAGTATAAGATTACAAATCTGAGGGATTTATTCTAAGTGTCATTAGAAGATAAAAGGAATATACATGCAACAGATATGTTCAGGCAAGAAATTATAAAAGTAACACAGAATCTGAGTAAAGTCCTTAAGAAGATCAAAATAACAGGAAATAATAGATAATTAGTAGGCTCAGACTTAAGTGGAGGGAGTGGAAGCTTATTTAATATTGACAATGGATTTTTTTTTGCAACTACTATAATGGAACCAGCTTAGAAAATGTTATTCTTTATCTCTATACAGTGATCTATATGAAAAACATTTTTCTTTTGAAAAAAGTATCATATTAAGAAATACAATTTGACTTAATTTAACATATTTTTTCCAGGGCGAAAACAAATCTGAATATTTTCTGGGACTGAAGCCTATAGGAGTAGTTGTTTATAAGAATAAAAAGCAAGTAGGAAAGTATTTTTGGTAAGTAAAATCTATAGCTCATATCAAAATGGATGGTAAGCAACAATACATATGCAAACTTTGTTCCTTCTTATTCAATCTTCCAAGTAAATATTTTTCCTCAAATTGGTAAAGAAAAATGCCCCTTTGATTGAGATGTGATCCTGATGATTGCGTGGATACACCCATGTATGTTTTGATAACTGCATACACAGTCCTCAGTTTATAACCATAATAGAGCCTGCTCATTATGGTGATAGGTTGTGATGATGTAAATCAGGTGATCACGTGTCCAACCTGATTTTACAACCTTTTTCTTTCAGTGGTTGTTAAGTGAATCGCTTGGTCGTTAAGTGAATCAGTTGTTAAGCAAACCCATGGTTGCTCTAGGGCATTTTTTCAAAAACTGGAAATAAAAGCCGGTTTTCGGCAAAAAGTCATAAATAGTGGTGATATGACTGTGAGATCCCATAATTCAACCCTATGCTACAAATATTATCTTCTATTGGTACAGTATTAACAGGTTCTAGTCTCTGCATACACACCACTACATTCAGTTATTACCTGCGTCTATAATGTATTACTTGCATTTTCTATTGCAATAAAACAGCTTGGGCGAAATACAGTTTAGGGTCATGGTGGGCTATGGAATGCTTATTTCCAATTTAGAATTAATTTCTGATCTATCTATTATAGAGAATTGGTATAGATATACCTATATATTTCTAAGGAATTAAAGAATGGCTACTGTATTAACTTTTTATAGTTAGACTGATTCTTTCAATATTTCCTGATTAAATTCATTTCTATCTTTATGTGTTTTTTTCCTTTTTTAAAAAACATTTTAGGCCTAGAATTACCAGGGTCCACTTCAAAGAAGCTCACTTTGAACTTAGAGTTTTGGGGAAAGATGTAAGTTTATATTTTTATAATTTTAAATTTAGTGTATTATGCAACCCTGTATAAAGTGTGAAAACAATAAAAGGCATTAATAAGCTGGCTGCGTGATTGTGGGCCAGACCAACACAGTTTAAGTGTTGTGAGGAAAATAGGAGGCAGGAATATTTACACTAACTTGAGTAGTACAAAATAAAGGTACCGTAGGTTATAGATCCAGTAATTTCAGAATATAATTAATAATTGTGAGATTTATGGGTAAATCTGCAAAGGAATGTTCTGTAAACAACTATAAGTAGTCAGTTAAGGATAGTAATTGAAGTAAGAATTTCGATCACCAAGCATTGTGGTCATAAAGCATAACATCACGTGACTACTTAACAATGGAAATCACACATTGTTAAATGAGTCCCAGGCAGCTCACAAGCAGGCAGCCATGTAAGGTATAGGGCCAGGGATGGCTGTTGCCAGATAGGGAAGGTTGTGAGACATGGAAATATGGAAGGCCAGAGTGGTTGGGCAGGGGAGGGCATGCAAGGAATAGTTCCAGTGTGGTAGGATCAGGAGTGGGTATTTCCAGGCAGAGGAGAGTGCAAGCAATTTATGACCTTCCCTGTCAGCTGCCCCATTGATTTTGCTTGTGGAAAGCCAGCAGGGAAGGTTGCAATATGAACAGTGATCATATGACCATGGGATATCGCAAGCCAATTGCCAAGTACCTAGATTGTGATAATGTGACTGCAGTGGTTATGTGATGGCCAGAACTTCAAGGACAAATAAGTCTCCTTTTTCAGTACCATCATAACATTATCATTATTATTATTATTATTATCTCTTTTATTCATTAAACATGAAGCTCAGTCAACTGAACATTTAAAAAAGTGTCACAAATACTTCTTCTTCTTCTTCTTCTTCTTCTTCTTCTTCTTCTTCTTCTTCTTCTTCTTCTTCTTCTTCTTCTTCTTCTCCTCCTCCTCCTCCTCCTCCTCCTCCTCCTCCTCCTCCTCCTATTATTATTATTATTATTATTATTATTATTATTATTATTATTATTATTATTATTATTATTATTATTATTATTATTAAAAATTGTAGAAAATAATTAGCAATACCTCAGCTACTGCTCTTTTGTCTACCTTCACGTCAGAACATGGGATACTGTTTTCCTGTCAAGTCATGTTATGAGAACGGTGGCAAAGCCTTTGATTGTCAAGTATAATTCCAGCATTCTCACTATGTCAATTATTATTTGATAAAGTGTACACTTTAGATAGATAGATAGATAGACAGACAGACAGACAGACAGACAGACAGACAGACAGACAGACAGACAGATAAAGAAGCGATAGCCATCTCCGGAACGTTTAAAATTTTATTTAAAACTACTATTAAAAACTACTAAGCTTTCGTCAACCCCTGTTGACTTCATCAGAGTGTAAAATCCCCATTGAAGAGATATATAGTTTCTGTTTCAAGAATCATAGTATATGATGTCAAGGATGCAAATAGTATTTCACATACACCCCAATGATCTTATAATTTACCAGTAGATTTATTTATTTTCTTATTAGGGGGCTAGAAGGGTGATATTCAAGAAGGAAGTTAAATCCTGCAATCCTGTGTACTTTAAAAAATCAGTGCTTTATAGGGTTGTATAGGATTTCTTCATTTTAAAAGTCAATCTGTTATAATAAGATTATTTTTATTCAAATTTTAGATATTGTATAAACTATAGCAGATTTTCTTTGGTTGTTAAAAGTGCTTTAATTTCCCTTACATTTTCTATGAATTAATTAAACTGACTGTTTCATTGAAAGGGTAATATTTTTTGTGCCTTTAAAAAATTTTCTTTTTAAAAAGAAATGTTTAGAACATCTCGTTGATAGAAGTGATTTCATGAAAAAAAAACCTTAAAACTTTCTTCAATAGCATTTTCTGTACATCTTACATTTGATAAACATCTATTTAGAATAATTTCTGCTAATTCTGCTAATTTCTGTATATCCTTCAGTGATTTGGGCATTACTTTTGTTGTAGGTCAGTCACTACGCTCTACAAATCAATTTGTATTTAAAACAACTCTGGTGCATATATTTGGTTCCCAGTTAATGAACCAAAGAAAAAGACAAAAGCCCTACCAGTATTCAAAATAATTTAAATAGTACTTGAGGTAATGGCTGATCTCCCAAGGTAAAGTGATCAAAGTTCTACACTGTATCAGTAGGCATAACTTCAGTGAAATTCTCAATGATCACAAATGGTGTTTGATGTAGGGGGCTAGACATAAAAAAGTGTATTTAGCACTTACATGCTCAGGTTATTGTGCAAATCCTTTACATCAGAATGATCCCCATAATATTATCATTTTTTTTATTTCAGTGTAATGAAACTTCCTTCTTTTTTGAAGCACACAACAAAACTGCATGCAAGCATTTATGGAAATGCTGCGTAGAACAGCACACCTTCTTCAGGTAGGTGAGCTGAAACTCTGAGGAATCTGTTACTGAACGACAGTAAAAAAAATGGTATATCTGAATAGTTTAGGGAAGTTATATTTAAATCTTATCTAAAGTTTAAAAATCAAATATTTCGTATTATTTCGTTTGTCTAGCTGTGTTTAGGATAGGTGTGCACATTTCATTAGATTGGTTTGGATCCAAAAATAAGAATGGAAGATAAGTAGCCACTGGCTTTGGTCTGCAACTGCACAAGCAAGATTTTTCCAATTACAGTAATGAGCAGCAGCGGGTTCCTCTTACCTGCCTACTGGTGCGCTGCATGCGCATCATTTCATTTTGCGCGCATGCTCGCTACGTCTTGTTCCTTTCTCAAAGTTCCAAATATTCTGCATCCAAACCGCAACTTATTGTTATTTCTTCTGTGGACGTGAAAATTCGTGACATTTTAAAAATTAATATTTGTATGGATCTATTTGCATGAACTTAAAAAAAAAAACCTATGTGATTTCCAGTTCCCAAAGAAAAAAAAATATTGCAGTGAAAAACCGCCCTTCAGATTGGGAGGGGATTCGGGGGGGATGGGGGCTGCTGGGTCCCTTTGGTAGCCACAAATGGTCATGGAAGTGCAGAGCCTGCCAGCAGGATGGAGAGTTTTGCAGTTTGTCAATTGCAGCCAGCACATCACAAATAATCTTGTGGGAGGTGTTTTTCTGAAATAATCAAGCTTTCAAAGCAGAGTATCTCAGACCAGTTTCAGCTTACAGGAAGTTGGTGACAAGATGGATAGCTGATTCTGAGCATATGAGCTCTCAGTAGTAATAGAGAAGGACATTATGTGCAGTCAATATTTTATTTGTGAAATTTATTTGTGAAATTTATATACCGCCTCACAGTGCAAGCACTCTCTAAGCGGTTTACACCAGTAAGCAATGTATATTTATATTGCCCCCAACAATCTGGGTCCTCATTTTACCTACCTCGGAAGGATGGAAGGCTGAGTCAACCTTGAGCCGGTGAGATTTGAACCGCTGACCTGTGGATCACAGTCAGCTAAAGTGGCTTGCAGTACTGCCTCTAACCACTGCACCACCTCGGCTCGTAATATTCTCTTTTATTTATGACTAGTCCTATAAAGTTCTATAAAGACAAATGTATTCTGTGTTTTAAATTGAAACAGAATGCCAGAAAATGAATCTAATTCTCTATCAAGAAAACTTGGCAAACTTGGATCTCTTGGTTATAAACATCGATACAGGTAAGAATAAGATAATATTACTATTGTGAAGCTGTATTTCAAGATGCATTTATATGGGTTTTTTTCCCTTTGTTCACGGAATCTGGGAGTTTAGGTATTGTTGCTGTGGTTTTCTATCCATTTTTTTGAGACAGGTATTATAAGCACAGCTTTAAAGGGGATTTGAGGAACTCATCTCCAGCCTTTTATTAAAATTACAGCTGCAGAGTTTGTAAAGCTGAAATATGCTTTAATGTTTTAAGAGTTCTGTTTACAAATATATAGTTTGCTTGCTGATTGTAATGGCATGTGGTAACTTATTTGAGTCAAGATTTACTCCTAGTAATTTCCTGAATATTCTGAATATTCTTTTTTTTAGCAACTGTATGAAAACAAGTTACTACACTCGTGTTTTCCCCAAAATAAGACCCTGTCTTTTTTTTTTTTTTTTTTGAACCCTGAAATAAGCGCTTGGCCTTATTGCCATGCATTCAAAAGCCCGATTGGGCTTATTATCAAGGGATGTCTTATTTTGGAGGAAGCAGGGTATTATCTTAAAGGATTTTTTTCGCTCAATTTTGCAGTCTAACTTACATCTCTGGAACTTCATGGTAGTATCCCATCCAGGTATTAACCAATTTCAGTTTTGCTTAACTTTTTAAGATCCACCAAGGTCCATTAAATGTTTCTGCCTTGTTGGACTGCAGTATCATAAAAAAAATTGGATGGCTGTGTTTGTGTGTGTGTGTGTGTGTGTGTGTGTGATGAGGGACAATGTGTGTATGTCCCTGTATATTGTTTCCTTCATGTATACTTGGAGTAGATGAGTTTCTTCTATTTGGAAATAATTGCTTGAAAAATTATATCCAGCATTTTAAAAAATTTATATTCTGAATCATTAGGACACTTACTGTCATTTTAGGTTCAGTTTATAAGATTGTTAGGAATGTAACTCTGTGGTTACTTAAAACTTTACAAATTAAGCAATGAGCTATCCCAAACTTGGTGCCAGCAAATAGTATTTGGGTTGGTTTTTTTTGAAAGAGCCATAGGACACTAATGGTAATAAAAAACAATATTACCTTCTCCTGGGATTTCTTAATTTAAGTGTGACCTAAACATAAACTGCGTATATTATGGCAGCTTATGAGAAGCATGACTCTTCTTTCTTACCCTCATAACTGAGTAAACAATTGAGTGCCACTCTGAAAAATGATTAAATTATGATTAAAAAATGTTAGCATGGACACATATTTGAAGATACATGCCTAGGTTTTATGTACTGTTAGACCCCCATCACAATTGGGACAGTAAAGTACATGTTTATATACCGCACTATATCTCTGCATGATCTGGCTTGATAAGGCCTTGAGTTTGTTTTGTTTAACCTGAAAAAGTCATTAGATCAGATATGAAACAATAAGGGGGAAAGCACATATTAACAGTAGACTATCTCTTTGTTCTAGACCAGTGATGGCGAACCTTTTTTGGTTCGCGTGCCAAAAGGGGGTGGGGAATGTGGGGGATCACGTGTGTGCGTGCCCACACTCATAATTCCATGCACCCCCGCACATGCACGCATGACCCCCCTGCTCCCAGCATGCAATGGCACGCCCATTTTTCGCTCTCCCCAGGCTCCAGAGCCTTTCTAGGAGCCTGGGGAGGGTGAAAACGGCCTTCCCCACCCCCTCTGGAGGCTGGAAACAGCGTGTTTCCCGACTCCCAGTGGGCCCAGAAGGCCCGAAAATCAGCCGGCTGGTGCACACATGCACGCTGGACCTGAGCTCGTGTGCCCACCGATATGGCTTCACGTGCCACTTGTGGCACCCGTGCCATAGGTTCACCATCACGGTTCTAGACTGTTTTGTAAAGTATTTGCAGAGCACATTGTTTGACATTTGAATTCTGAAATTCTTGTACGTTTTCCTTACATTAAGAGTCTAAATCTTGAATCTGGGCAATATAATTGACATTTGTTTTACTAACTATAATTGTATGCGGAGCTAATGGTATACAATACAACGTGTGCAGAATGTGGAGATCTGTTGACTGCATCTGGTGTGAACACACCTGTACTGAACTTCTACACTTCTTGACTATTATCCACTTAGTCAAGTTTAGGATTTTATTTTTGGTAGGTAATAGTATCTAATAGATTGCTATTCCAGGCCTGATTTTTTTTAATATGCTTGATTTGTACACATCATCTTAGATCAGGGGTTTAAATTGGCAAGCTTCACTCAATTTCTGTGGTTCATACACTCAAAAAGAATATTTCTGTATTTAGGCCCTTAACACAAGATTTATGCACTTTATGTAGATTCTTTGGTAACATTCTTAAGAAAAATTCAAATTGAGAAAAAAATAGATGCATTTAACAGAATTATGAATAATATTGTACAGTTAGCTCTATAAACAGGAATATTGGGACTATAAAAAAGGTTCCCTAGGGAAGGGAGTTAGTTTGTTTGCTACTTAAGTTGAGTAATTCAAGGGTACCTTTTAGCTAAAGTTAAAGATAACATTACTAACGAGCAGAGCAGTCCTTTGGAGGGTGAGATGGAGAATCCAAGGTGAGAGAAGTCTTCAGCCAGGTAGCAGGTTTTATTTTTATTACCTTATTTTGTTACAAACAGGGTCCGTCTCATTGATTCATATGGCAGGAAAATAAATGACTCCATTACTGGCATAACTTCCAGAGCCATGTCAGAGGATCAGAGGACTTTGGGCCCCAGGGGAGCCCCTTTCTCTCCCACCATATTCCCTTTACCTTCTGTTTGGCACCAGAGGTCTATCCATAGACACAGGAGAAAGCTTCTAAAATCACCATTTCTGAAAGCAGATCTCTGAATTCTTGAATCTTTGAAAACTTATCTCTAGGACACCCTCATAGTTATCCTAGTATATCAGCCACATTGATTATTATGAATTGGAAACTGGGGATGGCATCAGCAGTTTGTCTTTCGGAATGAAGAGGAACCGTACCTACTGATATTCCACTTGTCTATCTTTTAGCCCAGCTGGATGGCAGCATCTAGGTAACCTTGACTGATCTTGATAGGCTAGAGTAGGAAGTCAAGGAAACATCTTGGAAGAAGGCAACAACAAACCATTTTTCTATTGGTGTCAAGAAAACTACATAGTAATTGCTTCAGTCTGCTTTGCAACATGTTGATATGGATACATAGTTGTGTCTAAAGACATAGTTACCACTAGAAAAGAAAGCAAGGTAAAGTAAGGGTAAAGTACTATGAGAAATGAGGTTTGAATGCCATGAGAGTAAATTGCACTGATTATGAAATTCACTACATTTCCTAGGGTAGGTAACCAGTTTCTACTCTTGGAAACAGTCCTAGTTTAAATTTATCATGATAGTGGCCTGCTTGTAATAATAGCTTGTGGTCCTAAGGTCACATGCCAGATTTTGGATACATTTGAAGACAGGTTTTTCACCAAGTGACCAACTGTGGCATGAGCAAATAAACTGAAGATCAGATGTTGGATTAAATAAGTAAATCAGGGAACTCCATATTGTATTAAATAATAATTGTTGGGTTGAGATTAGTTTCTTAGGTATGAGAGGTTGATTAGGATGAAAGGGCTTTTCATAGATATACACATCAGTTTTTGGAGGACAATTGATTATAGTGAAGATGGTAACTTTAGTCTAAAGGCACTTTATAGGCACCTTGTTCCATTAATCCTAATCTGTTTGGTTAAGTTTTGAAATATGTATTGCATACTAGTTGAAATGTTACATTCTTCAAAATGTATAGGCAATACAAACTCAATGGCAAAATAATCTGGTATTTCTAAGGAGTGGCAGCAAAGACTGAATGAAATTGTCTGGTTTTTTTCAGCAAGTATTTTTGGGGAAAAGCTCACTTTATTTCTCTTCCTTAGAAACAATCATTTTGAAAATCTGTTGTTATGGAATAGCTAGTTGAGAAAAAGAACAAACCAAAGAAGCACAAAACATGACATCGGTGTGCTTTTTCAATACCATATACACCATAAAGTAAAAATGTGAAATATATAGAAGTTCTTTATGTCAAATTGAGAAACTGTAAGAGTAACAGAAAGCCTTATAATGGCAGGCCAGTTGGGCATATTTTTTGTTTTATTGGTTTAGCTCTTGCTGATACTTGAACTTTTAATTCAATTAAAATCCTCCTCTTCCCAACTAGGGATAAATTGCAATGCTTTACTTTGTAGTTTTCAGTTAACTTATCATATAATATTTGTTGCATTTTCTAGTGGGAAGACAGCTTTGCAGATGTATAAAGATATTTCTGTCCAGCTTCCTCGACCCAACCAAACAGTTGAAAGAAGTCGTAGTAAGACATATCCAAAAAGAACATCAAAAGTGCAACAATTTGGTAAGAAATGTTAGAGCTCCTGATTGAGTTAGAAACTCAGCAAAGGGAGGATATAGAGGAAAAACTAAGAAATAAAATAAATCTTGTTGGAATGGATCAAATATATAATTAGAAATAATTGACTTACTGAAATCTATGCTGATTCCTATTCAAATCATGCTGCATTTTCAGCACATGAAATTTGTAGACATTTCTGAATGAATGCCTCCGGATTTAGCAGTAGCATAGAGGCTATTAATATCTCCTTCTCTAGTGCTGAGTTATTGCTATAGTCAGATCAAAGCTGGTCCAAGCAATCAGTGGCCCTGTGAATCAAAATATCTCTTATATTTTATATTGTGGCATAATCTTGATAGCTACCAGATGGGAAACCAAAATGATCATCACACTGAGATTGACATATTGGCTTCATTCATTATAAATAGTTCCTACTGAACCAGACAGACCTGTTCACTAATTTTGATATTAAAACAATATCAGTCTCACATTTGTCCAAATCACAGGCCTTCTCTTATAAACTGTAAATTTCCAGATTGCTGCAAATTTGTAAAATATGAAAATATTTTAAACTGTCACTGGTGACATAAATCTAAGCCATCTTCATAGTATGGAGAATCAGACGCATCTTCCATAATGCAAAGATGTATATCAAATTAATTGTGAAAATTTATTTTATTAATGTGTTGGATGTTTTAAAAGTAGTATAGTAAGGCTAATTCAATTTACCGTGTAGGATATATATGCAATTCAATTCTGTGTAAAACTTCAGTTGTTGATAGAGCTTTGACAATAAATTCTCAGTCTTGTAATATAATCCTTATTTATACTGGCTGCTTTGTATCTAATTGTTTATAATAAATCATATCCATTTAGAGCAGTGGTTCCCAACCTGTGGTACGTGTACCACTAGTGGTACGCGAGGGCCTTCCAGGTGGTACGCGAACACTTTCGGGGTCATGAACGATTTTTAGTTAGTTATTTTTTACTTCACAAAAATGTTTACTGCCTAACACAAGATAATCTGGCAACGATTTGCAACTGTTGCCACACGCCACCCACCTGGTCCCAGCGACCCGAGAATCCAGTTGCTGGATGCGCGGGGCCAAAAAAGGAACGGTGACTGTTCTGAACTCTCAGCAGTCGCGCAGTAGAACCCTCGCGAGAAGGTGCGCGTCGTAGCGAGCTCTCGAGCTAAGGTTAATCTCACTCTGTTATTGTTAGCACTATGTTCTCTTGACTCAAGTTACCCTTTGATATTCATTACTGCATCTCAGTGTGTATGTTACTATTTTTATTATTATTTTGTATACTTATTTTGTATACTTATGCCCTCGCATTGAGTTTTCGTAGTTGGTTTGCGTGTTCTAGTTGTTCAATTATGGAAATAAAGTGATATCTGATCGAATTTAGTTTCTCTGGAACCAGGTGGTACATGGCGACTGTACGGGACCTCCAAGTGGTACTCGATCACAAAAAGGTTGGGAACCACTGATTTAGAGCCATACAATTTCTTAGTATGCAATTTAGAAATTGTAGCCATTTACAAATTGAACCACAAGTATTTACATAAATAAATGGAAAAAATATTTTTTGCAAACCTTATGGTATGTGGAACTGAGAAAAGAATATTGTATTTTTGAATGATTTCTGGAAGGGCTCTTTTTTCTAATATTTTTCATTTATCAAGCTATAAAGAAAATAAAGTCTCTTTATGCTATGTCTCATTTACCAATTTTTTTAGTTGCATACTTAATAAAACAATATTTGTCTTCGACTAATAAAAAATGAATCCATTTAATTGTTTTTGCCATTTAGTGTATTTTTTTATAGTTTGCTAAAATTGTAAAATTAAAACTGAATTCTGTCTATACTCTAGTTGATTGACTGTAACTTGCCTCACCTCTAATGAATGGTTCAGCTGGCTGAGCTTTTGGAAAGTTGGAATTTAGCTATGTCTAGAGGGCAAAAATTTGTCTAGCCCAGCACTAGATTATTCTTTTAGGTTTTTTTTAAAAGAAATTAATGATGTTATTTAAAGACCCCAAGCTAAAATAACATAATATATGCATTTTTTAAAATATATACATTTATTTTCCTTTTCTGTGGAATAAAATCAAATATATTATTTGAACGGAATTTTTAATATGCCTGATTCTATTATGTATCTAATGAAATTATTATTAGCATTTACTATTTTTATTCAGTACGAGCTTGTAAATAAAGTGTAAATCCCATTTTACAGGAAGATTAGCTATTTCTAAAACCGAGGTTGATAAAAAGAAACTTGAGAGAGAAAAAAGAAATGTGTGGGATATAAGTTTGTAGGATTTCTGGATGAAGAAAAGGCAGATTTAAGGTAGTTCTGTGAAAAGCATAATTTAGGACTGCAGTATGAAGAGCAGGCCATTAGATAAGCTCTTCAAACCTCTTCAGATAAGGAGAGCACTTGAGATCACTTACAATTATTATTATTCAGTTTCATTGTACACATGTTGTGCATTGACAATAAAGGTTTGATTTGAAGTGCTCTGGCCTTTGAAAGCACATTTAAGTTTTCATACTTCCTTTTCTTGTCATTTTCGGAAACTGGTTTGTTAACTGCCATTTTCACCTTGCATCAATAAGTTTGATAACACCGAGCGAGTGTCCCTTTACTTGTTAGCAAAATCCTCGATTTAACAATGATTTGTTCATAGACTGTTTGAAATTATGTTGCTGCTGCAAAATGGATGTATGCCCCATGCCCAAATGTATGGCATTGTAGTATGCCCATAGTTACATGATGAAAATTTGGCAGCTTGCCTACACTTACAAACACTGAAACAGTGGAACTCGTCCACTCACCTGTCTTTCCCACCCCTCCCGATCTCTTCCCTTTTGGCCACCCTGCACAATGGTACTTTTTAGCAGAGGCTGGGGATGAAGTAGTCTCAGCCAGCTGCCACTCCCCCCCGCCTCACACAAGGCCTCTACTTCAGCGCCAGCACTGCCTCTGCCACTGAGAAGTGCCTCCAGAACAGTGGCCATTATTTTGATGCAGCTTCTTTTTTATTTGTATGATAATACATGTATTTTAATAGCTGGTAATACTGTATTTTTAAATGTAAATATAATATTTAACTCTATTACTGAAGAGGTGGCCGGGCTACATGCAGAAAAATTTAGCAGCAAAATGGAATTCTGTCAGCATCAAAAAAGGGAGAGGGAAAAAAATCACCTCAAGTAATCTGGCCAACCAGTTGGCTTTTCCAGAGTCACTGTTTTGAGCATATTGTAAATACTTGGGCTAGTGGGAATAAGTATTTCTTTTATTAAGCAACATTAAAGTTTTTAAAAATCAAGTTTTAAGAAAACAAATGGGATTTGTATAAAATGTAGCATATGCTGCTTGTATCTGAGGTATAGAGAACTAATCAGTATGTAAAAAGAATACATTTTCCTCCATCACACATTTCTTTCCCAATCAATAATCATGTGTGAGTTTTCAGATTGGGCTAAGCCAATTTGTTTCATTTTAGCTGAGCATATTGTACAAATACAGCCAATTAAATAAACTGTGGCTTAGGTGATATAGTAACATAGCCAATTTCTGGTTTTGAGCATGTTGATTTCTAGTTTTAGGACTGTTTAAAAAAATTTGATAGCTTTGGAAATTTAAGTACTTATGCAAATTTTGGATTGTTTGTGTTAATACTTTGATTTATTTATTTAAATTTGTTTGTTACCCAAATCCAGTGGACTCTTTCTATTGCCATTCCATCTGATAATAGTTTTAGAAACTATCTATGGGGTTTTTAGTAATTAATCACTTTGGACAACTTATCTACTAAATGTATTATCCTGACATATATATTTTCTACCTTTCTGGAAATTTATGTGCAACTTTTTCATATGCATGTGTCTTTGAAATGACTTTGGGTATTTAGTAAATGACTTTTTGAAACTGTATCAAGTGAAGCAGGGGTGGGTTCTAACTTACCTCGTTCCCGGTTCGCTTCTTCCCACTTCTCGTGGGCGTGCGTGCGCTTTGCGCACACACGCATGCACAGTGCCAAAAAATCTGAATTTTTTTTTAAAGCCAAAAACAAGATGGCGATTCATGCGCAGTGCCGGAAACTCGCCTTCTGCGCATGTGCAGAAGAAAACCCCCCTGGAAAAAATCCTCCCCCCAAAATAAAAAAAGATGGCGGCGCTCACGGACCGGCACCGACCTAACCGGTTCCGTGACATCATTGTGATATCACCAGCGGTTTGCTACCAGTTCGGGCGAATCTGTGCAAACCCACCTCTGAAGTGAAGTGTTTTTTCTTAATGATCCGGAAATGTAGACAACCTGATACCCTCTAAGCTGTACTATAGTGGGATTTTGTGTGATAGATTCATTCTTATAGTAGAAGGCTCTTTTAATGCTGTTAGCAACTCTATTTAATATAGCTTGCCCCTGTTCATTATACAGTATAGCTGTGTCTTGTGAATTACAATATTTAGTCAATACTCTATAGGGCTGAAACAAGGCTGAAACATAACCCCATGTGCTAAGCTTTAAGGAGTATGCAACATTATACACATAAAAAACTTTCTACATAGTGTTCAGATACTTTTTTAAAAATCTACTTCAAATCTTTACGTATTCAGTTAGTATTATTATTTTTGTGTTCTCCTTATTGTTGCGATGCTGAAGTGCTTAGTTTATAAATGCTACTTTCCTATTGGAAATATTGCTGCTTATATGAGAAATGGAAAAATTATGTTACATTAGTATTGAATATTTTATTTTTTTAAAATTGAAACATTATGTAGCAGAAAAAAGTCTATCTTTGCTAGTATTTTTGAAATATAAGTAGTTTAGGTTTTAATTGAAAAACCATCATGCTGGCTAATTTGAGATGATTGCATAACAAATATGTGACAGTTGTGATTTTAAGCGATTGAGAATATAATTAAATGAAAATGTATAGAAAAAGGTGTACCCCAAAGTGAAAAAGAATGCTAACAATTTCTAACATTAGATATTTTCTTTCTTCATTATAGGGACACATTGCACAAGCCAGGTTATTACATACAAAGAATCTGGGGAAAATGAAGGAAGAGTCAAAATTATTGCTCCATCACCAATTAAAAAGTATTTTTATTTATTTATTTATTTATTTGTTTGTTTGTTTGTTTATTTGTTTGTTTGTTTATTTTTGTCAAGTACGTGTTAGTAATATACATAGATATAACATTGTTTATATACATAAGGTGGGTACTGATAAGAGGGAACATTTGGACAGGGACAGTAGGCACGCTGGTGCAATTATGCACACCCCTTACTGACCTCTTAGGAATCGGGTGAGGTCAACAGTGGAAAGTCTGAGGGTAAAGTTTTGGGGGTTTGGTGACAAAACCACAGAGTCAGGTAGTGAGTTCCAGGCATTTACCACTCTGTTGCTAAAGTCATATTTTCTACAGTCAAGTTGGAGCGGTTCACTTTGAGTTTGTATCTGTTGTGTGCTCGTGTATTGTTGTGGTTGAAGCCGAAGTAGTCGTTGACAGGAAGGACGTTGTAGCAGATAATTTTATGAGTTATGCTTAGGTCGTGCCGAAGGCGACGTAGTTCTAAGCTTTCTAAGCCCAGGATTTCGAGTCTGGTTTCGTAAGGTATTCTGTTTCTAGTAGAGGAGTGGAGGACTCTTCTCGTAAAGTATCTCTGGACACTTTCTAATGTATTTATGTCCGATATGCGGTGTGGGTTCCAGACAGATGAGCTGTATTCGAGGATTGGTCTGGCGAATGTTTTGTATGCTCTGGTTAGTAGTGTGATATTACCGGAGAAGAAGCTACGTAAGATTAGGTTAACAACTCTTGAAGCCTTTTTGGCGATGTTGTTGCAGTTGGCTTTGGCACTTAGGTCATTTGATATGAGTATTCCAAGGTCTTTGACAGAGTGAGGGTCGTCTGCAAGGTCTTGTCTATTCAACTTGTATTTAGTGTTCTGGGTTTTTTTGCCAATGTGTAGGACAGAGCATTTGTTGGTTGAGATTTGGAGTTGCCAGATGTTTGACCATTCTGACACAAAATCAAGATCTTTTTGGAGGGTAGCAATGTTGTCGGTGGTGTTGAAGAGTTTTACATCATCGGTGAAGAGAACGCAGTCACTTGTAATGTGATCGTAAAGGTAATTTATATAGAGTATAAAGAGTGTAGGTCCTAGTACGCTGCCTTGGGGTACACCGCTGTTAACAGGAATGGGATTTGATAGGGCGCTCCCTATTTTGACCACTTGTTGTCTGTTTGACAGGAACGCAGTTATCCAGTCATGTAGATTTAACATATAGTTTTTTTGGATTTAGAAATTCTGTGGGAGGTTTGGGGCTTTCACTATGATATACAATATTGTGGCGCAAGAGTGTAAGAGCAAGAATGAGAGTTTATGTTTGCTTTCAAGAAATTGGCAAAACTATATGAGAAGTAGAAAAGCCTTCATTAGATATCGGAAAAAGACAGATAGAAAATAGAAATAGTCAAGTTATGATGGGGAAAGAGTCCAGGCGGTTCTGTTTTCCTTGAAGAGGGAGAGATATGCTCCTCTTCATGAAACAATGACTAGACCCAGCAGTGTTGACAATGTTTGCCAGTCTCCAACCTTCTTCCCTTTTCAATGAAGATTGTTGAGAAAGTTGTCTGCTTGCATCTTCAGAGATCTTAGAGGAAGTGGATTATCTGGACCCCTTCCAGTTAGGGTTCAGGCTGGATAGTATGGAGACAGCATTGATTTCACTTGTAATGACATCTGGAGAGGCAGATTAATGGTGGTGCAGCTTAGTTCTCTCAGCAACTTGCAAGACCATTGATCATCCTTCTGGACTCATTGTGGAGATTAGAAGTAGGAAACAAACTGCTGTGGTAGTCTCTGTAGTATAGACTTATACTACAGAGATAAGAAAGCTACTTTGGTCAGTTCTTTGCTGTTTCTGCCTATCTATATAAGGATGCACATTTTAGCGCCAGATGCCTGGTTTTTGTTCTGACACTGACAATTGTCTAGATTGGATTATATTTATGTAGCCTATTGTGTGCAAGAGAGTAACTGCTCATCCAAACTATCTCACAACATTATCAAAATCCTAAAAAATAATACAGTGACAAAGTTTGCAAAGACAAAACTTACGTATAGAATACAAAGATTGCATGGAATGTTCTGCTTCACTAGATGTATAGTATAAAAAGCACAGATAGTATTTTGTACCATTTCAGCAGTCATTTCAACTTGAATAATATCTACACTTGAGCAGTCCCCAACATAATTGTGGCAAAAGTGCTTCATTGGCAAATAAAAATTATGAAAATTCCCTAGAAATAAATATCTAAGCTTGTGATGTGAGATTTATGCTTACTTATTTTCCACAGGTTGATAGTTCTAAATTAATTTTTTATGCTTACCAGTTTTAAAAAGTCAAGAAATGAAAGCAGCCCAGAAATCCAAAGAAGTAAAACCAGTGCACCATGGGAAGAAAACTGTTCTCAAAGGTAAGTTTGTGCTTTGAACAAAGTATACACATGGTGTTATAGGTAATGTATTTGCAGGTATCTCTGTGCTATAATGCTAACTCAAAATCTGCTTAGATTAATGTTGATTGCTTAGATTAATGTTAATCTGAACCTATACTAAATACAAACTGACGGCATTGCTTGACATTAGTTGACAGGTCCTGATTTGCTTCAGCCCATTGTTTCTGAACCTACTGTAGAAACAAAACCACTTTTTCCTTGTTTCTGCATTGTCCAACTTCTCAGATTTAAACTGTTCTTGAATTTCCCCAAACAATAAATGCTGGCATTCTTCCTGGCAATGAATCTTTAGCAATGCAACTCCTCCTTTATCTAGAGTTCTTTCCATACCAGAGTGCTTATATCTTTTGCAAAGAGAAAAGGGAAAAAAACCTCCTTACGAAATCTCAGTAAACATTGTTTTAAATAGGATTTCCTGATGGTTGCACCCACAGAGTGTAAAATAATACACTCTGAAGAGAATAAAAGGTGACTAAAATAAATTATTTATGGTAATCCCACCCAAGTTAAATGTTTTTTAAATATATTTTTACTGCTGGATCTCCAATTTGTTTTGATTTTTTTTTAAAAAAAAAGCTTACTTAGCTTGTGCAAAGAAGTGCCCGTGACTAAGAACATTTGGAATGCCATCTACACATTGGCAGGGCAAAAACAAGCCAATTTTATAACAAATCATGATTATTGCAAACTTGGTTTCTTAAAACATTCACAGTCTGTGTTAAAAAGTCTTGGCTTAGTGTTATATCCAAAGGCATGTTAGTTAAATGTTGGTGACACAATAGAAAAGAGAGGTTATTGAAGCAAAAGGAAGTTCTCTGAATGATAGTGGGGCCTTACTATTTAGTAAGAGCCACAGGTTGGGAAAAGGACTGTCATATTTCTAGTGTCTTAAAATTAGTGCCTTTTGATCACTAGCTAAGACCTGATATGGAGATTTGAATTGGGTTTACTACATACAGTAGCTAGACTCCAGGGGCGGGTTCCTAATTTTTTTACTACCACTCCGTAGGCGTGGCTTATTTTGTGGGTGTGGCTTGCCAGCCATGTGACTGGGTGGGCGTGGCTTCTTAGACTGCTGAAGGGAGGGGAACTGAGATAGGTCCTGCTGCCCATTCCCCCTCCCATCAGCAGCTCAAGAAGCCTCGAACGTGCAAAAATGCATAGGATCATCACCGCGCATTCGTGGCTTCTCAGACTGCTGAAGGGAGGGGAATGGAGATAGCTCTTGCCGCCTGTTCTTTCAGCGTCTCACACGCTCCCTCAGCCATCCTCCCCCGCTTGGACTCACTGTGGGGTAGGAAGGCAGCGCATGAGCAGTGCCGGAAACTCGGCTTCTGGGCATGTGCAGAAGAAAATTTAAAAAATAATTAATTTTTTTTTTAAAAAAATAGCGGCGCCCAGGTTCCGGCAACCAACCGCACCGGTACTGTGACGTCACCAGTGGGCCGCTACCGGTGCTATAGAGTGGACCGCACTGGTAGGAACCCACCACTGCTAGACTCCATCCTTAAGAGAAGTAGCTGTACTTCCTTACCAGTTGTTGCTATTTCCAAAGGTTAAGAGTGTGAAAACATATTGACTTTTCTGGGGCAAAGGGATAAAGGAAGAACAAAAGAGATGGGAAGCCAAGCCAGTTATAATTCCTTTCATTTATATGTGAGATTCTGTACGAAATGTGGGTAAATGTTGGTTGCAGAGGGGTTTCTTTTCCACTCTTTGATTCTTTCCATTACCTCTGTATGGATCTGCAAAGAACGCTTGGGCAAATATTTTACAGCTTTCAGTTGACTTAATACAGGTATGGACTCTGAAGAAATCAGTTTCATAGATACTACATGCTGACAAAAGACCAACCTTTCTGTCTGTGAAATGAAGACATTGGTTAAAATTCAGGAATTATAAATGTTTACAGTTTTGTTTCAAGGAGAAAAAACAATGCATATTCTTAAAATCTTCAGCATGACATTGGAAAAATAAATTCCAAGGGGTCTTTCTCAAATATTATTTCACGAGACTGTTTGCTAATTGCAATTTTTTCTTACCCTGTTACCATTAATAATTATGGGAAATTGCTCTAGTGAAAGCTAAGTGTAAGAAGAATATGCAGATTGTTAAGTCTGTTATTTATCTCTGCATAGCTGGTTGGGAATGGTGAGTCTTTTCCTAATATTATAAGGAAATCTTGCAATGCAGTGCTATTCTTAATGAAAAAATATCTTCTATCATGTTGTGTAAATTTGTAAATATTTTTAATGTTCTGTCTTCAAAGCTCCCTGCATAAATATGTTTGGGGAAGAGTTCAGTGCAGTGTATTCATTTTCCCAAAGTAATAGAATCACCATCCTCAACTTGACTGCACTTTTTAAAAAGTGTATTTGTTAGGATAGGAAATACTAATATTTTCTGTCCATAAAGAAACTGTAAAATAAAACTACAGGTAATCCTCAACTTATAACCAGAACTGAACCCAGAATTTTGGTTGCAAGTCATTGTGGTTGGAAGTTGACTCACCATGTGACCAGACTCAATTTTACAACCATTTTTATGACAGTAGCTAAGCAAATCATGTGGTTGTTAAGCGGATCACGTGGTCATAGGTCCAAATCCATCTTATGCAATAGGTATTTGTTGTTGGAAAATGGCAAAAAGGTAGCAAAACATAATCACATGACCCAGAGAACCGACAAATACCGGTCGTAAATGTGAGCTGATTGCCAAGCACCCAAAATGTTATTTGCATGATTCCAGAGGTATCGCGGCAATCATAACTTCGATAATGAATCATGAGTAATTTTTCCCAAGTCCATCATAACTAAATGGTAACCGGTCATGAGTCGAAGACTACTGTAAATGTGCTATGATAGCCACTGTAAAATGGCATTATTATTATTTTTATTCTTCTTTGACCGTAGTGGGCTTTATAATTCTCCCAGTGACCGAACTAGATCACCAAAGTTTCCTCATTCACGACGGCATCCTTCAGGTGGAAGTGAAAATGAGCCTGTGCAGCCTTTCAGAAGAAGGTGGGACCTGACCCTAAATTTTCTGTGACTGTTGTACAGGCTTCTTTAACTCTCCTGTTCGTTATTTATGTTTTCTTTCTACTTCCTTCCTAATGCAAATTTAGGGTTTCTTTATGTCTATTTTGGTGGTGAGCTGGCAGGTGGGTGGAGGCTTCTTCAGCTCTGCAGCTTCCTTGGGGCAGCAGCAGGACAAGAACCCTCCAACCCGCCAATACCTGCGCGGCGGCGGTGGCAAGCGATCACCTCCCCGCTCCCCTCCGCGAACGTCTGCGGTGCGCTGTCATTGCCGGCGGGCTCGCGATCGGCCGGCTCAGGCTGGAAGGAGGGAAATAAAAAAATAAAAAAGCTCCTTCACTCTTAAAGGGGCCGCTGCCTCCTGAGGACGGGGGTGGCTCCCTGGAGATGGCTGATCGAGGGTCCTTCTCGGGAAAGAAGAGCATCGCGTTTCTGGTGGTGGGCAGCACCGGTTGCACGCCCCGTTTTTGGAATCGGGGAGGGGATCGCAGCGCTGCCGCCTGAAAACACTTTCCTCCCCAGGCAGAGTGGCGGGCTGGCGTGTGGGGTCGGGGCTACATTTGGAGTATAAGACGCACCCAGTTTTTGACCCTCTTTTTGGGAGTAATATACTCCGAAAAATATGGTAAGTTTGACATAATTATGCACACTACATGGGACTGCCCTTGAAGGGTCTCCAGAAGCTTCAGCTGTGGCACAGACAATTATGTGTGCTCCTAGGAGGACACATGTTACATTTCTGTTCTCTTAGCTGCACTGACTGCCAGCTTGCTTCTGGGTGCAGTTCAAAATGCAGTTTATTTGAGGGACTCAGGGGTGAAATTCAGCAGGTTCTGACAGGTTCTGGAGAACCGGTAGCTAAAATTTGGAGTAGTTCGGAGAACTGGCAAATACTACCTCTGGCTGGCCCCAGAGTGGGGTGGGAATGGAGATTTTGCAATATCCTTCCCCCAGGAGTGGGGAGGGAATGGGGATTTTGCAGTATCCTTCCCCTGGAGTAGGGTGGGAATGGAGATTTTGCAGTATCCTTCCTCTGCCATGCCCACCAAGCCATGCCCACAGAACCGGTAGGGAAAAATTTTGAATTTCACCCCTGGAAGGACTGTTTCTCCCAGTGGTGAAATGCTCCCGGTTCGCTCTTGTCTGTCAGTCGTCAGAGAGCCGACCGCGAAGGCAGCGCGACGCTCCGCCCACCTGCGGGGACACCGCCATTTGAGTTATTTTACCCTCTGCGCATGCTCAAAGCGTTCTGTGATGGCGGTGCCCCAGCGGGTGGGCGGAGCGTCGCGCTGCCTTCGCGATCGGCTCTCTGACGACCGACAGGCAAGAGCGAACCAGGAGCATTTCACCCCTGGTTTCTCCCCAATTACATCTACTCATCCCCTCAGATTTGGCAGCAGGGGCATGTTGCAGATACTGTCTGCTAAGGGGTTCCACCTGATGGAACCTTGGAGACAAGCCTTTTCTGCCATGTACCCTCCCATCAGAATATCATCCTCTCTGAAGCGAGCTTGGCCCCTACGGCCTTCCGGAATTCCCAAGCCTGGGAATCCCCTGGCAACAGGGAACTGACACATTGGCTGCACCACATATAACCATCTTGCAATCTTGTTCTTATTTATGTTTACTTAGTTAAGTGGTTTTATATGTTTTTAATTGTTTCTTTTGTTGTATGTCACCTTTTGTGAGGTGGGCGATCGTATAAAATTGGATGGATGGATAGATAGAACACTCCTATGATTTATTTTTTGCCCGTGTCATTATGTTTTTCTCCTTTATAGATCAAGATCCCGTTGCAATACCAGCAGTGGTAGTGAATCAGAAAATTCTAATAGAGAACATAGGAAGAAGAGACACAGGTGATGAAAAATTATGCACAAATTTTGAACCAAATGCATATTATACTTAATTTACAGATTATGGTGTAAATAAATACTGCTTCTATGAATGATATTTTCATGGCTGGTTAATTTTCAGTTGAAAAAATTGGGAGATTGTATTTCTTCTCTGTAAATAGGAGAGGTTGCCTAACTCCCTTTTGTTACATATTAGAATAAAGTGACCAGATTTTTTTTTAAGGCGGGACGGGGGGGCGGGCCCGCCTGGGCGCCGCCATTTCTTTTGCCCTCTGCGCATGCGCAGAACACTGCGCATGCGCAGAGGACAAAACAGCAAATGTCAGCGTCCAGGGGTGGGGGGAGGCAGGAGGGCGCTTGGATGCCTGCAGCTCGTGACAGGTAAGCTGCCGGCTGCCTCCTTTCCCCGTCTCCGCCTCCCGTTCGTTGCTTGCCAGCCCGGCTGAAGGGGAGGCGGGAGGCGAGGAAAGGAGGCAGCCGGCAGCTTACCTGTCACCAGCTTCAGGCATCCAAGCGCCGCGGTCTCCCGGTCGCCCGCCCGGCCCCAGGGCAACGGCGGCAGCGAGGCGACGGGGGGAAGGAAGGGGAGGGGGACGAGGAAGGGCTGTTTGCACCGCCGGCTCCTCGTCCCTCCCCCCGCATCCCAACAGCAGCGGTGCCTCTGAGGGCGGGGCTAAGGATGGGGCGGGGGAAGGAGAGGAGGAGCAGCCCCCCTTCCCCCTCTCCCCAGCAGGCAGACGGCTCTCTGAAATTCCGCCCGACTTGCCCGACCTCTCTTTTGCTTCCCCTTATTAAGGTGACCAGACATCCCGCTGTTTCCGCATTCTTTTCAAAAAAGCGGGACTTTTTGAAAAGAATGCGGGACGCGGGACACACGCTTGAAAAGCGTGTCTGTCCCGCCAAAAGCGGGACGTCTGGTCACCTTATATTAGAAGCAGTCCAGAACTATGAGGCAAGGTAAAAGGATTAAATCTCTCCAGACTCCAGCATTTTTCATGTATTAAAGAACTAAACAAAAAGAAATCAGAAGCGATCAGTTGTTTTTTAAAATAACCAGAAATGTTGGTTGTTATTAAACTATTTAATAAAATCTGAATCTTTAAGAATGTTTTACCAATGCAGGGAAGTAACCTAATATGAAGATTGATTCCTTGCCTGCAATTTGGAGACAAAATCCAGATGACATTTTGGGTAGGAGGGAATGAAAGAATTCAAACTGAGTAATCAGTATCTTAGATGATTCGACCCGGTGTCTATGAATTTATTTCATCAATGGTTTTCATCAAGGAAATGTTGGATCATTTGAAAAATCAGTCTAGAGATATAGATTTCATGTGAATATGCCTGACTACTAAAATGGAATTGGGTTTAGGTTTGTCACAACATGACAACAAACAAACGAATAAACATTGTGTGTTGGGTTTTTCTGTTAGTATTTTCTCTCCTTTTCTATTCATTCAAAATCAGAATGGGCAGTTAAAACATTGCTGTTCTGCAGATGAATGTTACATCCAAGTTAGTTTTTATTTGTTACCTTTTTTAAAATTAATAACTGGTTTCTGGTTTGATAGGTATTGGTTGTTCTACTGGGTTGTAAGCCACTTTGAGTCTGTGATTGAAACAGATATTTGTTTTGTAAATAAATATAATTAAATGTGGTTCATTAGAGTAGTACATTTCTTTTTCTTAAATCTCTAGCTACTAGAATCAGTCATCTTATGACATTGTTACTTTTAGCATTCAGTTTGTGAATAAATGCTCAATAGCTCAAAATAGAATTAGAACAGAAGCAAGTATGTCAAGTGATGAGCTTTATGTAAATTATATCATGAAATATAGAACAGGTGTCTGTCTTCAAGATTAAATTTCCAGAATATTAAGGTGCTTATCTGATTATCTTCCCAATCTGACGCTTTTCATATCTGTTGAACTGCAAGTCTCATAATTTGTAATTGTTATCATTATGTTAATTTTTGTAAAGGTTACGACAAGAGAATGACATGGTTGATTCAGCTCCTCAGTGGGAAGCAGTGCTGAGGCGACAAAAGGAAAAAAACCAAACTGAACCCACCAATCGACGTTCCAGGCACAGATCACGATCGTATGTTGAATGCTAAACTTTTTGGACATCTAAAATGAGAAAAATTACCCTTATTTAATATCATTTTTACTTGTTAGTTAAATACAATAGGAGAGACTCCCTCTTGTGGTCAATTTGAACATTACTCATAATTCGCTTGGTTGCTTTGAAATCCAGTAATTTTTCTATGAAAGTGATATTAAGCTGTTAATATGGCTTTTTTTTTCAGAAACAAATTTACTTAACTAGTAAGTAGAGTCAACCCTGATTGTACCAATAGTTGTTCCCACTTTTAACTTTCCCAGAACTTTGAGAGGTAGGAGGTACTTTAAATAATTATTTTTAATTAGAAGTTTAGTCAACACATCTTGTGAATTTTGGAGGAAGACAAATAGTGATTCATGTCATGAGTTTTCTACTCATAAGATGCCATTTCCAATATGTAAAATTTAAAAATTATTCCTGTGCTTAAGTATTGATTGGATAAACCATTGTCTTGGCTGTCATAATTTAAAGATTTTGTATTTGTTTATTATATATACTGATAATAAATATATACATATATATTTGAATGCATATAGGAGAAGCCCAGATGTTCAAGCAAAGGAAGAATTATGGAAACACATTCAGTAAGTATTTCTGCAAGTATGGCTACATATTATTAGATAATATTTTTTATGCATGTGATTGTTTAACTTTTAAACTTTTCTTTTCCAGAAAAGAACTTGTGGATCCATCTGGCCTATCTGAGGAACAACTAAGAGAGATTCCATATACTAAAATAGAGTGAGTTTATTTATTGGACAGGAGTTGTGATCAGTGGTGGGTTCCTACCGGAGCTGTCCGGTGCATAGCTCCGGTAGGGAGCAGCCGATTGTGTAATTTGCACGTGACCGCTCCGGTGCCGTCTTCGCCGGTCCGTCGCACGCGTCGCCATCTTTTTGTGAGAATTTTTGGGCTTTTTTGCTTCTGCGCATGCGCGGAAGCAAAATCGCGCCGAAATCTCACGAGGGGACGTGCGCATGAGAGAGATTTTGGTGCGATTTTGCTTCCACGCATGCACGGAAGCAAAATCGCACCAAAATCTCTCTCATGCGCATGTCCCCACGTGAGATTTCAGCGCGATATTGGTTTCGCGCATGCGCAGAAGCAAAATCACGCGAGGGGGCATGCGCATGTAGCGAGTGCACGCACACCCAAAACGTGGACATGTGCGCGCAGCGCACCGGTATTGGTAAGTGAGCAACCCGCCCCTGTTTGTGATGTGATGTAATGTTGTTATCCCTATACAAATCTATATGAGGACATAATTTGAGGTTGATCGTACAAGATTAAATAGGATGGCAAATATCAATCTAAATTTTAAAAGGCACAGATCTACTCTGTTACTAATATCTCAGAAATAAATGAGAATTACTAGGCTTCTAATTATATATATACTATTACATCCAATAAAAGTGAAATAATTACTTATTTTATGATTTGTTTGAATTTCACTTGTGTGGGAAAAGTCCTGAAATGTGGTATTGCAGAAATCCCTATTCACCTGTAACTTAGCTGAGGTTGGTTGTGATATGGAAATTGTAGTTCAACATTTTGAATGGCATCAAGTTGAGAAAGCCTATCAAAGATATTCCTGTCAGCATCAGGCATAGAAGTGGGCTTTGTTTGGAGACAATCGTATTTTATTTAGGAACTTGGTCATTGCTAAGTATTTTGAGACTTAAAGTCCATGCATCCGGAGAGTATTCATTAGTGACAAGTGCCTTCGGCAGTAAATTGCATGATAAATCTAAACGTGGGAGGAAACTCCAAATCCTTACTCAGGCACTTGAGTTGTTCATATCAACTTTAATCCCCTCTTGTTTTTTGTATGACCGGGACAGATAATGGATTTAGATACAATTGCATCAAATTTAATTTTAAGTGCTCTAATTTCCTGTGATTTTGTTACATACCCTGATGAATAATAGAGAATTTTCATTCATTAAGATTTGGGGGAATACTTTCAAGCTACCTTTCATTTTAAAGTTTTTAAAATGTACTTTTACTCTGATCATCCAAACTGACTCTTTGACTTCCTTGACCTTCTTTCCTCAGCATAGCATCACTAATTGCCAAAGCACAGTTGGTCCTTTCAGATCAAGCTCCAGTTTCATTGCGATAATTGACCATCTGGGATTTCCATGTGGTGATGTGAACAAGTGCTTCTGACAGGAGTTGAATCATGTTTTGCATCACAATGTGATTCTGACACACCACTGAGTAGGAATAAAGAATAGTAGTACAGGCATGAAAGCTAGACATGAAACATTTCCTTCAGCATATTTAACTTTCAGTGTGCATGCATGCACATGTCGTTTTGCAAGGCTTTAATCTCAAGATAATACTATTGAAAATGTGTGAACAACAAGTGACTTTTAAGGCTAAAATAAATTATAAAAGTTTCTCAATGGGTTCTGCTTAAAAAAAAATCATGACCAAAATGTCAGGGAAAAGTCTACTGGTGTGTTCTCTCTGCCAGAAACATATTTTTGTGAGAGCTTAAACCTTCAGATCTTACACAGCTTACTCAATTTCCTTGGGAACAAGTTTTGGATCAAAGGTCTTATAAAAAGAAACCTTGAAACCTTTATCCTAACAATTTGTGTTATAACATTAGCAACAGAGCTACATGTGTAAAATTCTAACCTTAAAAGAGATAATAATATTGCACTTTACCCAATGTTAACTACCATGTTTTTCGGAGTATAAGACGCACCGGAATATAAGACGCACCTTAATTTTGGGGGAGGAAAACAAGAAAACAAGAATTCTGCCTCTGCCTACCAGCATCAGGATTAGCGGGGTCCTCACTTCCACTCGGAGTTTGATAACGAGCAGCACAAATCTTTTTATCTGTTCTAACAATAAAAATGAATTTTGCTTTCTAAGATTACACAAATATGAAGTGAATAAGAAATTGCAAGTAGTCATATATGATTGTATAATCTTCTGTGTTTTTGTATTATTAATAAAACATATTAGTAGCAGATATTCCTTGATTTTTCAGAATCCACTTTTGTTGCTTAAGGTAAATCTCAGATTTCTGCTATGGAAGTGGTCAGTTTACTTGTATAAGGTGACTAACTAAATTTCCCAAGAAAAGCCTCCTCAGGTAATACTAGGAAAACTTAGAAGAATAATGAGATTTCTTTAAAGCACATATTCTTCAAATCTTTAATCAGACTTTCTGTTTTATCATGCATCTTTTGACATTTTTTTCTGCAGAAATTGGGATGGAATTTAACTGGAGTGAGTGGGGTAGGGTATGATTTTCATGGGGGTAGAAGACAGACTTGGCTCCATTCCCAAAATGCCCCGGTCTTCTTACCTATAGCCGTAGGCATTGAAAGACTGGTTTTCTCTCAGAAAGGCCCGATAGAGAGGCAACACATCAGTCCTCCTGGACCTGCCATTTTGTAAACTTGCTACCAGTCTTCCCAGCAAGCCCCTGCGCCTTTGGTGCCTCGGTCGGAGCCTGATTCCCGAAGCAGCCCAGGGAACTGCGTTGAAAGCCTTTTAAACGAAAGCATTTTCTGGTAGCAGATTCCCCTCCGTTTTTGGGGAGGGGGAATCTGCCACCTGGAAACTCTTTCCTCCACGATCCTCGCGTTTCAGGCACCCCTTTTGCAATCGGGGCTGGAGATCTGCCACCAGAAAACACTTTCGTTTAAAAGGCTTTCAACGCAGTTCCCTGGGCTTCTTCGGGAATCAGGCTCCGACCGAGGCAGCAAAGGCGCAGGGGCTTGCTGGGAAGCCTGGTAGCATGTTTACGAAATGGCAGGTCCAGGAGGACTGATGTGCTGCCTCTCTGTCGGGCCTTTCTGAGAGAAAGCCCGGCTTTCAACGCACTTTCCCGGGACGCTTCGGGAATCAGGCTCCATGTGGATGTGAGGATCCCTGCCGCCTGGAACCACCCGAAAATGCAACGCGCGGAGCAGGTGGGCGGGGCTACATTCAGAGTATAAGATGAACCCAGATTTTCACTCTCTTTTTTGGGGGGGGGGGGAAAGGTGCGTCTTATACTCCGAAAAATACAGTAGTTATAAGGATGCTGATGGAAGAATGAATGAATGTTTATATGGCCTCATTGACTATAGGTGACTTATATACATTTGGTTCCCCCCCCCCAGTATCTAATCTCCCATTATGTAACGGCTTGCTTCTATAGTAAACTGGGCCAAGGAAGTCCAAGTGGTACGGACTGGAAAAAGAGTTAATAGACCCAGTTAGCTAAATCCAAGATCTAGCTCTAAGTACACCCAGCCTTGCACATTTAACTAACTCCTCTGTTCACTCTGCCAATTACTGAATTAATTAATCCTAACCTTTTCAAAGAGCCTTGCAAAAATGGGAAAATCTAGGCATTGCCTGTCAATGGATGTTTGGTCTTCATCTTCCTGTGACTATGTGGAAAGAAAAAGAATGAGAATAAATTAGTGGATATTGAAAAGGTCAACTCCCCAAATCCATCTAAAGTGATGCTTTAATTTTACTGCTAGAATTTTTTTCCATCCTAGCTTGGAACAAAAAAGGAGACAGGAAGTGTTAGCCACCCACCCTGCTTTGCAAGGTCTGGAATAATTGAAAATATTTGCCACAACACAGACCTAGCTCTGCTTGATTGTATGCTTTCTGTAAATAATGGCAAGAATGAATGATTTAAAACTCCCAAGAGGATACTGTAAGAAAAGAGGTTTGGTGACTCAGGTTCAAGTTCATCCTTAGCAATGGATGTTCACCATCTCTCCCTCAATTGATTTTATAGGTGTTTGGGAAACAAATTGGACGTTTTCAAGCTAAGAAGAAATATGGGGTATAAATCTGAAGACATACCTTTTTTATAGTGTCCAAAGCTTTTTTATATATTCTTTTTCAGTAGTCTGTACAGCTGATCTGAAAATTGAAATTCATATGACATTCTATGTGGCAAGAGGCTGAGAGAATAAGTGTCAATTGCATTGGGTGGCTCACATTTCCAAACTCTTAACTATTAGAATTGCCCTATAGTTAAATGTCATGGGAAAAATATCTATGTGGTCCCTTAAGAATTGACATGGACTTGATGACACAAAATCAATTACCGGTAATAGTTAAGTGGGGAATTCAAAGATGAAAGAAGTGCCTTATTCTAAGTCCTGCTCCCTTCATGGTAAGTGAGGGAAATGGTAAGGGAGAGAAAATAGTTCTATACAGGACTGAGTGCATTTTTTCTAAATTCAAAATACATGACACCATGACACAAGCTATATTGCAACTAGAATTCAAAGTCTACCCTTGATGAACCTGTGTGCATTATTCTTTTCACCTGCCAGTTTGCAAACACTACATCCCTTTTCATAGCATTTGAAGAGAAGCTACAAGGTCAAAGGGAGAGTTTTAGGACTGGAGTCTTAATTCAACTTATACTCTTAGTTGAGTTGAACCTAGCTGCAATATGCATCAGTATTGCAACAACAGCCAAGAACCTTTTCTTTGTTCTTCACAGGAAGGAATGTTCTGTAAGATGGCATTTTACCTTCATTTTTATAAGTATTTCCCTGAACATTTTAAAAATCTACAGGATGTAATGAAGAATGTCTTAATTTTCAAAGTTTTTGTTTTGGTACTGAACCTTGGCTCTATCCTTTTTCTATTTTGTTGGAACATAGTATTTTATTTATTTATTTATTTATTTATTTCTAGATAGATAGATAGATAGATGGATAGATAGATAGATAGATAGATAGATAGATAGATAGATAGATAGATAATTTATAAATGAATTTGGTTGTAGATGTAATACTTTGAAGAAATGCTTTTTCTGTTATAATCATCTTCGTAATTCTTATGAACAAATACTGATTTGGTCCCGGAAATTTTATTTCTTCATTAGGACTCAAGGTGATCCTGTTCGCATTAGACACTCACATTCTCCTCGAAGCTATCGCCATTATCGCCGATCCCAGTGCTCCGATGGGGAGAGATCTGTTCTGTCAGAAGTGAAGTATGTTAATCACCGAGGAAGGTGGATGGTCGTTTGATAAACATTACAATGCCAGTTACAAGGCATGCAGTTTATAACAGGATGCTCTGGGAATATTTGCTAGAATATTTAGTTTTCTGGGAAATTATTCAGGAGCCACTCTGATCTAGTAGTTAAGATACCAATCTAGAAACCAGGAGACTGCGAGTTTTAGTATCCGCTTAGTCATTCAAGATGGCTGGGTAACTTGGGGCCAGTCCTCTCAGCCCAACTCACCTCACAGAGTTGTTGTTTGAAGAAAATAGGAGGAGGAAGAAGTATTAGTAGGTATGTTTATTGTCTTAAGTTATTTATAAAAACAAATAATTTTTTTAAAAAATCTTGATATGAAAACCTGGGTGGAAAAGGTAAGTGACCAGCACTTTGACCTGTCACTGAATTCTTCATTCTGTGATGACTAAAAGGGAATCTACACCCTTATTGACAGGGAGATGGATCTCGTTTTCAAAAATAACATACTCTGCTAGACATTCAAATTAAAAGGTAGGCCGCCTCATCAAGAATTTCTAATGGAACCAAGTAAAAAGTATGCAATTATCTCTGAAATATAGTGTAGATAAAAATCAGCAACTGAATGATTTACACAAAGGCGAGCATCTTTGTAGTTCCATCTTTTTACTCCATAAGCACTGTGGATTCTGAAGTTTGCTTTCTTTTCCAGTGCCAAAGCAGACCTTGTGCCTCCACTCCCGGTTACCCGCTCTTCAGATGCTCATTGTCTCACTGCAATATCTCAGCAGGTTAGTAAAAGCCAGCAGGTTGGCTTTTAATCATGCTTGAATATTTAAAGTGCAAAGATGTTTTAAATGGTTTTAATTTGTTCAATATTTGTTTACTTCAGCGGCGAAATGGATCTAAGGACAGCCTGTTAGAAGAAAAAATACAAACATCTATGAACAATGTGGATGGAAAACACAGTGCTAAAACTATAAAAATTGTTCCGGCATCAAGGCTCAAGATAGAGACCTGATTTTTATCACACACAAGACTATGGAAGAATGCAAATCCAAATAAACACCTTTAGTCTTTTTTTTTTAAATTAAGAGACTATAAAATAATTTTAAGAACATTCTGGATTGCTGTGGAGAAGATGCTGTTTGAGTTTCAGTAAAAAAGAAGACTGCTGCCACCATGAGAGTAAAACTAAAATGCAAGTTATCCAGATTGTATTGGATGCACAGCATAAATACATGATTTCAAAATGGAAGCATCAGTAAAAAATTTCAAATAACAGTGCATTTTCAAAGGTGCAATAGTAGTTCTTATAAGGGCTGTAATTCATATGCCTATACTTGCCTAGCAAATATACTACTCCTTTATTATTCATAACAGTGTTGAATCTTTTGCTACCTAATTGAACATCCTTAATACAAGGAATTAATCAAGAGCATTATTCAGTTATGCAGACCCAGATGCCCTTTCAATGAATTACTTTAATTCTCAGTAAAATCATGTTTTAAAATACAATTCAGAATATTGCCAAAGTTATCAGTATACTTGGTTCTCTAAGCACTGAATAGAAGTAGCCAATACAGAGAACATGATTTTGTTTGAAATCTATGGCAAACATATATGGCAGTTTTATAAATCTTCAAGGTATGTTGCAGTCTTCTAAACAAGTTGCGATCATAGTTGAGTGAAATGTTAAGCCAGACTCCTTTTTGTTGATATTTCTAAAACTTTTCAGCAACAGACCTGATAGTGAACTTACTGAAGAAAAGGGACTGAAATTTTCTTGTTTACTCCTTTGGAGGGGCATGGAGGGTGATAGACATGTAATGTCTGCAATTAATTTGATTTCCTACTGAGAATCAGTAGCTTGCTGAATTTTAGCAGTACAGTTTTGTAGCACTTGGGAATAGAAAAAAGACTTGGAAAACTGTGGATAGTTCCTTCCTTGGGTATATTTGCAATGATTCTGCTATTTAATTCACAAGACCACTTCCAGCAAAAATGAATATGGTTATTACCTGAAGGGACTGAAAGAAATAGTAGATTATACAGGCTGTGCAAAATCTTTCTGAAGTCCTTGTGGGTAAGATGATAAAAATGCAGAGAACATTTTTCTAATTAATTTCCTTGAATGAATGGATTAGTTGCATTGTCTTCCTTTTCACAGGAAGGAAAGTGAGCCAATTTTTTTAAAAAAAGAAACCTAGAGAAATACAATTTAAAATTTCTGCTACCGTATGCACCTATTTACGTTTCTGAACTGCTTTGATGATGAGCATTTATAAATACAATCCAACCGGAAGACATATTGAATGTAGGAGAGAACATAGATTTGCATAGATCTGACTATAAATTAATTCTAGAAAGGAAAGTTCCATCTGAAAGGGATATCATAAAATGCTGCTGGAGCAGCAAATTCAAGATGGCCAACATGAAAAATGCTCCCAAAATGGTTGCACAAACTCAATTCTTGATGTTGTATGTGTCTCCAATTAAGAGTTTTGAGATTTGAAAAATGCGTCAATTTTAACAGTGCTGATTTGGACAAAATTACAGTAGGCAAAATATATGAAATTGATTTGCCATTGCTTTCTCCTATTAAATACGATTTAATACATTTTTGTAGATGTTTTTCTCTATGTTTGATCATTTATGGAGGATCAGTATTTAACATGTTTTTTTAATGAATGGTTACTTGTGCTGTGTACATAAAAACAATATGATACACAAAGAAAAATAAAGCTCGTAGTTTTCAATCTTTGTTCACTAATGACCTAATCAGTAATTTGCAGTCGAGTTATTTGCAGTAAACTCGATCAGCGGTAATATTAACTGAAGCTGAATTAAAACTTGACACTATATTATTATATATAATTAAAGAACTTGATATGCAGTTACAACTCTGAAGATCCCTGAGGGGACTTTTTATACATTCCATGACATAGAGGAAATCAAGATATATTGAAATTATGCTTGACAGCTTTACTGCAATTGTTGCAAAAGGAATGGGCTTGAATAACCTCCACTTCGAAAACAGTTTTCAAAATCATCTCTAGTAGCTAGTAGATTTCTCTGAGTTTATTTGTGTTCTGTTTGATTTTGATTACCCATCTCCCTTTCAACTTATTAAAGTTTGTTTCATTCAAATCAATGAAAGGTAGAGCGCTGATATCAGTGATGTAGTGGCTAAGATGCTGAATCTAGTCTATCCATAGAAACTCACCAGACAACTTCAGCCAGTAACTTATCTCAGCACAAGATGATTTAACAGTTGCTGCTGTAAGAACAAATGGTCAAAAGGACCATATGTCCCATCTTGATGTTTGTGTTGGAGATGTTATCACATAAATCTGGCTACCAACAATTATATGGAATAACAAGAGCTCTTAGTACTCTGCAACTCAGTGTAAGTTTTCCTTTTCCAATAAAAGTAGCCTTTACTTTAGCACAGTGTTTCTGAACCTTGGCAGTTTGAAGATGTGTGGACTCCATCTTCAGCGTTGCTGGCTGGGGAATTCTGGGAGTTGAAGTCCACACATCTTCAAACTGCCAAGGTTCAGAAACACTGCTAGCAGGTGCTTTTTTTTGTCTACCTGCTTATGTGCATGCATACAATAAACGGACAGGAATGTTCAAAATGCTCAGCCATAAAGCAGGCAGCTATGGGTGACCCTTGTCCAGGTCTTTTGTTATTATTTTATTACAATTTTTCAGTACAGTAATATACAAAACAAAAATAAGACAGAAAACAAGAAAAATGAAATGAAAAATGAAGAAAACATATGCCTTCCATCGTATTGAGGGATTGCCATTTTACTCTCTTCTCCATCATCTTTGGCCGTTAATCCCAGATGTAGAAATCATCAATTCAGACTTCTTTCAAAAAAAAAAGAACTCCATATAAGGTTTCCAATTTTTTTTAAAAAAGTCCCAAATTTTTTCTTTAGACCAAATTGGTAGCTTTGCCATTTCCACAAGTTCAGTTTATTTTATAATCCATTTTGCTTTGGCCAGTTCTGACTTGTACCAGCTTACCCTGAAAATTCAACTTGCCTCTGGATTTTTATCAGCCTAAGCTTGGGACTACCAGGATGTTCAGGTTGTTAAACTTTCAATTAACTTCTGTAGGAAGAGAACAAAATATATTTTCTACTTTGTGAATGCTCCTCCAAGCAGGTGATAATATACAGTATACAGTATTTTTTTCTTGCCAGCTACTCAGGCCTTCAAAACAAGGGAAAAAGACAAACCCACTTGTATTTCACAAACATGGAGCCAGATGCTGAAGAACGCAGAGATTACAGTGCTGCTATATATAAATTCCATATCTGGGATACCTTTTGAACACGCTTTCTCGCCTGTTCTTCCACTTAAACTAATAGAATGAAGAGATGTTTCAACTACTTTTAACCCCTTTCATGGAAAATAAAATAGATTTGGCTCTGCTTCTAATGTAGGGGACGGGAATATGCCATGGGTGAAATCCACTTACCTTCCCTACCGGCTCACAAATGTGCGTCCGCACATGCACAGCTTTCTGTGCACGCGCAGAACGTGAAAACCGTCTCAAAAAAGGGACGTCATGATGTTGGCGCGGGTGGGCGGGGTTTTGCACAGACAGCCCTACCAGCTCGTGCAAGCCAGCTGCATTTCACCCCTGGAATATGTTCAGAACGCACCCGTGAGTATAAGTGGTATAAAGCGTACCAAAGACTAGTAGGAATGTTCTTTTGTCCCCAATCAGCTTGCTGGTCTGCTGTCATCACAATTATCCTTACCATTGTTCAGTCATGGTACCGTTGAGCCATCAAAAGGCACTTGAATCAGAAATAGAGCAACAGCAATAGCACTTAGACATATACTGCCCAGGGGTGGTTTCCGGTTTTCTTTGCTGCCAGTTCACTCAGGGACGTGCCGGGGGACGCTTTGTGCACGTGCACATGCACAGTACTTTAAAAAAGCTGCGCACGCACAGAAGCTAAAAACAAGATGGCGGCACCTATGGCGCTCCAGGAGAACCGGCTTGGGGGCATGGCAGGCCTGTGTCGCTGCCGGTAGAAGTGACCCAGGCCACTAAGTTACTACCAGTTCCATAGAACCAGTCCGAACCGGGAGGAGCCCACCTCTGATACTGTCCCATAGTGCTTTACAGCACTAAGTGGTTTATAGTCATCATATTGCCCCCAACAATCTGGGTCATTTTACCCTTAGGATGGCTGAGTCAACTTTGAGGAGGTCCGGATTCAACTGCTGGCAGTCGGCAGTTAACCTGCAATACTGCATTCTAACCATTACACCACCTCAGCTCCTAGAGCAGTGATGGCGAACCTTTTTTGGTTCGCGTGCCAAAAGGTGTGTGTGTGCGCGCACTAGCGCGCGCACATGTGCCCACACCCATTCCCTCCCCCCCACGCATGTGCACAACCCCCCATGCTGTCCCCTGCGCATGTGCACACCCCCACACCCCCGCGCAAAGGCCTTACCGAAGCCTGGGACGGTAAAAAACGACGAAACAGGCAAGCCGGAAGTTCGGAAAACGCACTTCCGGTTTGTCCGTTGGGGTGTTTTTTGCACTCTGGGTCTTCAGGAAGCTTCCCTGAACCCTCCGGAGTGCTAAAAACAGCCCAATGGCAAACTGGAAGTGCGTTTTCCAAACTTCCGGTTTGCCCATTTTGTCGTTTTTTGCATTCCGGGGCTTTAGGAAGCTTCCCTGAACCCTCCAGAGTGCGAAAAACAGCACAATGGCAAACCGGAAGTGCGTTTTTCCAAACTTCTGGTTTGCCCGTGGAGCAGACAGGGCAACGCCTCGCTTGCCCTCCGATATGGCTCCGCGTGCCACCTGTGGCACGCGTACCATAGGTTCACCACTGCCCTAGAGCAAAATAGGATATGAGAAGGGAGGGATTCAGGACTGCCCAATAGATGAAGAGAAACCTGCTAGATAATTGAGGAATATAATGGCTGCTGCAGCTTCATGAGTGTTTTAAGTAACAATGGTATTGTCTTGCTTTGTTGCCTGATTTAGTACTTTTTATTCACTTGACTGCAAATTGCATGGTGGACCCAATCTGAAAAGGGGCTCTGCTTCTGAAGGGCCTGACGTTTCTTCCTGCAGTTCCAGATATTTAAGAGTTTCATTGGATCTGATACTTGGCACTGCTGCAGAAGCCACTGCTGCCTGTCTATCTGCTTCCTTCAACATTACAAAAATAACCTGCAATGTGTTCAGCTCAATTCTTTGTGATAATTTATAGGGCCGTAACTACCTAGATCACTAGAGGCTTTAATAAAGCAAAAGAAAAAAAAAGAAAAATTTGAAGCAATGTTAGCAAGTTCAGTAAGGCTGGTATGTATTCCTTTTCAACTCTTTGCATGACATGTACCGTTTGCCCGTCCGTCCATCTTTTCATTCCCTCAATGCTCTGCCACACATTGCCCAAAATTTATTGCAATAGTCTCAGCAGTAAGGAGCAAGATCCCAGAATAGCATATCCAGTCACCCCTTCCCAGCCACTTCTGCCCCAAGCTATCACTTATGCCTGCACACATTGTTGTCAAGGAAACCAGTCTTGGCTTTTTCTCTGCACTTTTCCCCTTGGGCCAATTCGGCCCAGAACAATTGCATTTCATTCTGCATGCAGACTAAAAGATGTGGCATGCACTTGTTTTTATTTGGGCAGACTACCCAATGCTAGCTGTTGTGTGTACTGAGAGTTCATATATAGAATCCTCTGTACGTCTATTATATTATTTCCCTACATATAACAGATGTGCAGTTCTGGAAATACATAGCCCCAAGTGACTATAATGTGAAGATTGACACCGCGGGTCATCCACATGCTTAGTGTAATTAGGAGTATATGAGATCACAGCTTGCAGTCACCCAGATGCTCCTCAGTTAATGTTTTCTATTTTCTAACTCTATAAATTTTAATGCCAAGACAAGCGATTCATGCAAATACACTGATCAAAAATAAAATTACATATTTGCATTTCCTAACGAAAGAAACTTTTGACTAGAATCCAAAAATCATGGCTTCAATTTTTCACAACTGAGCCATTTTAAGAACTACAATCTCCAGCTCGATTTCTTGCAGAGTGACACGAGATAAGTGTGTTCTTGACTTACAATTGGAGCCATAATTTCTGTTGTAAGCTATTGAGGTCATAAACTGAGTCCAACATGATTTTATAATTTTTATAGCAATCAAGTGAACGACATGGTCATTAAGTGAATCCAGCTTCCTAGAAATTGGCAAGATTACAATGACTGCAGGAGGCTTCAACCAGTCGTAAATGCAAGCTGCTTACCAAACACCCAATTTGCAATTACTTGACTGTGAGGGGTGTCACAACAATGAAGTACAAGGAGAGGTTTTCAGTCACTTTTTCAGAGATCATAACTTTGAACTGTTATTAATTTATTTAATCGTTCTTATAGGCCACCCAACTCCCACGGGACTCTGGGCGGTGTACAGCATAACAGGAACAATTTATAAAAACGGTAACAATTAAAAGTTATAAAGATTAAAAAACATATACCATCATTCGTACATAGGGAGACCACAGGTGTTCTCATTGGTCTCTTTCACCCCGCCTGCTGGAAGAGCCATGTTTTAACGGCTTTACGGAAGGCCAGCAGGGTGGGGATAGTCCGGATCTCTGGGGGTAGTTGGTTCCAGAGATGGAGCTCCCAGAGAAAGCTCTCCCCTGCGGTCCCGCCAACCGGCATTGCTTGGTTGATAGGACCTGGAGACCAACTCTGTGGGACTTAACCGGTCGTAGGATGCGGTCCCAAAGGTATTAAATGGACAGTTATATTATAGTTACTGACCGAAATCCAACAAGTTAACAGATAAAACAAAATAGTTTATTTCAGGATCCTTAGTGCAATCAAAAGTGGTTTTATAAACAGTACCGCAACCTATGGCCATATTCATAGAAACCTTTTAAACTATAGAAGGCATCTAAGTCTAATAGCCAAAATTGGTCAATGCTGAAACTTTGTATACTTTTTTCATCAATCAGATTTAAAAATCCAGCCAAAACAGTTGGCTGTATGGTGGTGGTGTGGGTGCTGTGTGTCTGAATAGGTGGTTTCTTGGATAGCTATTACAGAGAAAGTCATCGAGCAGCATTTTTTCTTCTTCTGCTTTTCTTAGTGTTGAGATGGCTGCAGTGTGACCTGGCCCTTCTGAACAGGGTCTGGACAGGTTTTTTTGGGTGGGGTGGGGTGGTTGCTTGCGAAACGGAGGATGTGGTCTGTGTGTATGTGTGTGGGGGTTGCGGTAGACACAGGTTTCTAATTCTCCATTGTCTAAGTCTCCTTATGTTGACATCAAGGAATGAGTCTGTTGTCTGTTTCCTCTTTGCATGTAAAATTGATCCCAGGGAATGTTATTGAGTAGGTGGTGTTTCTCTTCAATTTGGGAGCGTTTGATGATGATAAAGGTGTCAATGACATAGCATGTCCAGAATTTTGGTTGGATGCCTCTTTCAACTGGATGCCATTTTCAAGCCCCCCAACCTTGGGAAATAAAATTTGCAGGTTTAAAAGATGCAACAGTACTATTTTCTTGCATTGTGCTGTAGTGCAGAGTTGCTGTGAAGCTGCCTCAGAACAATGGTTCTTTTGCCGGTATTTATACAAAAAGCACATCTTCTCTCTTTCTGGTTCAGTCATTCTACAATTACAGGGAACAGAGAAAAAATATGCATTTACTCAGTAGCGTCCAAAATATTTCTTAAAAATATTGTATTGAGATCAATTTTGAGCTTGATTACAATTAAAGATAATGCATCACGCTGGTGTTTAAACCAATATTCCCCCCCCCCAAAAGTCAACCACTAAAGCATGGCAAGGATTACTAGTATGTGTGTGTATCAGGGGTGGGTTCTACTTACCTTTCCCCCGTGGTTTGCACCGCAATAGAAGTGCACGTTTTGCGCGCGCACTCTCACGCGTCACTTCCTGGAAATGACCCTCTGCGCATGTGCAGTACTTAAAAAAAGCTTCCGCGCATGCGCAGAAGCAAAAAACAAGACAGGCGCTGCCGAGAGAACCGGCTCGGGGGCATGACAGGCAGCGACCCAGGCATCAAGTTACTACCGGTTCTATAGAACCAGTCCAAACCGGGAGGAACCCTTTCCTAAACGCCTTTCCTGAAGGCCTCTCTAGCCAATAACAGAGCTCCGGATCGATCCGGAGCTCTGTTATCGGCTGCAGAAGCCTTCAGAAAAGCCTTGCCGGCTGCAGAAGAAATGTGGGCCGAGGTGTGGGAGGCCTGGCTGCAACTGTCCAAAGCCAAAGAAGTTCCTGAAGACCTCTGACAGCGAAAAGGAGGCTGGGGGTGAACTTCCGGTTGGCCCGTTTTCACCATCCCCAGGCTTCAGGAGGCTTTCCTCAAGCCTGGGGAGAGCAAAAACAGCTGAAAAGAAGGCCAAAAATCAGTTGGCTAGTGTGCACATGTGTGCTGGAGCTGACATAGGGCAACGCCTGGCATGCCCTCAGATATGGCTCCACGTGCCACCTGTGGCACGCATGCCATAGGTTCGCCATCACTGATATATATATCAATGAACTGTCAAATTTTAAATATGTAACTATCACCTGCAGATGCTGAATGAGCATCTTCAAAGGAGTATGTTCTAGCTGAAATGCAGAGAAAAATGAATAATCCATTCATGAAACATGACAACTAGAGTTGATATATGCCTTTTCTGACACCACATTCACCAAAGGCAGTGTGAATGGGCAACACAAAGGCAAAATTTTACATTCTGAAATTCTAATTTTTAATCTATTATCTGGTAAGAAATAAAGCTTTTGTAAGATCCATACCAGCATCCTAAGCATTGTTTTCATTCAAAATGGCAGTTTTTTCTGCTTACATCTGAAAAACACACACAAAAATTGAATCTTTAGACCATTACTTGTATTGCTGCAAACATTCTATAGTAGTAATAAAATCTCATAGTTACAACCTGAGCTAAAGGGAAAGAAGAGAAAGGAAACTTTGACAAATAGTTGCCTCCTTAGTTGTGAAAATCCAAATATTAATATGGAAAACTATGGAATACTGCTTAAGGAGCTGCCCAAGCAAGTAGCCTACTACGAAAATAATTTCTTCAGGGAAACAATTTGTTTACTATTACAGCTTTCCTCTGTGAAGAGATGGTCTACATCAGAGGTCTTCAAACTTGGCAACTTTAAGACTTGTGGACTTCAACTCCCAGAATTCTCGAGCCAGCATAGCTGCCTGGAGAATTCTGGGAGTTGAAGTCCACAAGTCTTAAAGTTGCCAAGTTTGAAGACCTCTGGTCTACATGAAGCACTTCCATCATTTTTATTCTCTCAACCCTTAGGTAAACTACATTAAGAAATAGCGGACTGCTATACAATTAATGTGGACAAGTAAGTTCTTGAACCTAAGTTATCCGAATCCTAACCACTATATCACGATCTTTTTCAGTAAAAGTGGACAGTTGCTTTCCCTATTATTTTCTGGCTCTGAAGATCTGAAATGAATAGTAATGCTGTACAGTGATCCAGATTCAAAGTGGGAAGAAGTGATTCAGGATATGAAAGGGATATGCATGTGAAACGCTGGGGGTGGGTGGGTTTCAATCGTTTGTCCCTCAGTGATCCTAGCATGGAACATTTTATACTTTATCAACTGCACTAGGAAATGTTTCCAAAAGCAAAGGCTTTTTATGTACATATAGCATTATTTTTAAAGCAACTTACACAATGGGGTATTTAAAGTTATCTTTGGTTTTAGAATAAACATAGTTTTGTTCCATACGCAGCAAACTCCAAAGGAATAATCCCTAGTGTTGCAAAGAAAAAGGCTGCAATAGGGGAAACTTGCTTTATGCCTTATCTGACACCACATTCATTAGCAACCAAAACGAATGGGCAACACTAAAGGCAAGAACAGAAATATGTGTGTGCTTTACATGCTCGCACATCATGCAGTAAAAAAAGCCATTGCTTTGTGCATAGAGTTTATCAAAAGTGTCCTACTCAACGCTGCCAAGAAAATGTCAAGCTGTAGCTCAATGTTTCTCAACCTGGGCAACTTTTAAGACACAGGGACTTTCACTAATCCCAGAATTCCTCAATCAGCATACTGGCTGGGGAATCTGGGAGTTGGGAGTCCACCTATCTTAAAAGTTGTTAAGGTTGAGAATTATTGCTGAGGCTCAACTCATCAGAAAGGCTTCCATTTGGTAAAAGTCACTTGGAATGATGTCTGCCCAAGCAAAATAATAATAATTCACATACATGCATTATATCCCAGGCCAAAACCAACAGTCTTCGAGTCAAGGGTCTAAAGCAGGCGGACGCAGCGTGTTCCCGTTGAGTTCAGACTCACCACGTGTTTCTACTGGTCTCGTGCTTCGCCATCAGCGGCCAGGCATGCGCCTTTCCAGCACAACGTCACGAGGGGTGCCGGAAGTCGTCCCGGCGCTCCCACTTCCGTCCGGGGAGCCTCGAGCCTAGCCCGGGACGTTTCATTGCCTTAAGCTTAAAGAGAAACGGAAGCACGTTTTCTTATCTACCTCAGGATCTGCCCGCGCGATTCCCCCCCCCCATTTTGCGCCGATTTAAATTCTAACGGCGCGCTGCATCAAACGGTTCAAGCGGGGGGACGAATGCTGGAACCTTTTTATAGTTGCAATCCTAACTAACCCCGCTCCATAAACCGCGGCAAAGCATTAGCGGTCTAATGCCGACGTGTGGTACAGCTTTACTCCCATGGCTCGAGTTACTTGCGAGATTTTTTGCAACGTTTGCAAGCCGGCTTTCCCCGATCCCGAGGCGCCGCGCTTGTTAACACCCGCAACTCCGGAGTTGTAGTGCAACGTTACCAGAGCGGTTTCTTATCTTTCCCCGGCCCTAAAAACACCGTCTTGTTTACGCGCTCTTCCTTCCATCCTTTCCCAGGCTGCAGGCTCCACCAGTTGGGTGGCCAATGCAAGCAGCCCACCTCGCCTCCCCCCGCATCTCTTTCCTCACCAGCTTTGCTTACCTCCATAACCGCCGAGACAACCCGGCTCCCCTCGCGCGCCAGAAAGAGAAGGACGGCCTCCCCTGCCTTCGGTTCCCTTTATGCTTTGCTCCAGGACAAACCATTGCCAGGGCGGCGGGGGTGCAAAGGCAGGCAACTTTGCGGCGAGAAGTTAAAGGGGAGGAAGACCCTTGGCCCGTCCCTCTAAACCTGCACGTGGAGAGTGAGTGAATCCTCCTTCCCTTTCCTCTGCAATAAGCAAAAGAAGAATAAGGATTGTACCAGCTACGGATGGCTCTCTCCGCCCCCTATTAACGGTTGACAAACCACAGAACAGAACATAGAGAAATGCGTTTTTTTGTAATAGCTGTAGTTCCTGCGTAGTTTTCTTTTTAAATAATTGGAGTCCAAAAGAATTCTGAGAGTTGAAGTCCACACGTCTCAAAGTTTTGAAGTTTGAAAAATGCTGATTTAAACCATGTATGTTTTCAAAGTAATAAAAAATACATAACGAGCGCAAAATCCGGTTTCCAACCTTTTTTGCCCCACGTGATCCTTTCTCCTTTAATTACATGTTAAAAACAATATCAAAAGGCTTTAGGAAAAAAACAGAACAGCTCTATGAGCATATAGGACCACATAAATTTGAATTTACACTTAAGATCAGGTGTAAAATGTTTGGTTAAAATAAGTCCCCTGTTTAATCACACGGGACCTGCTTACTTTCTTTCCAAGGATATCACAGGTTGAAAAATTAATGGCAAACGGAAGTTTTTACAGCAAAACTGACTATCTTTTTAATTAAAATCTATGAGGATCTTGAAGAACCGAAAAAGAAAACTAGAGCACTTCTGAAAAACTAGCAAAATATGTCCTAATTCCTGGCTTTAAATGTGACTTGCAGTCATGCCAATTAACTTACGTTGCACAAAAGAATGGTTTTGATTAGAGAGAACCTCAGATGTATGTTTTGAAAGGAACATTCTCCTTTTTATGGAGATTTATGATCTGGGGAAACAACAAAGTGTTTTGTGACTGATGATTAACAGATGCATTATGGAACAAGCAAAAAGTCTTACTTTAATTTGGCAAATGAATATGAGACACAAGAAGAGGGAGTAAGAACAGAGGTACAGTACATGCCATGCAAAAGACATGTTTTGCTGAAACAGTTCTCCTAAATGTTTGTACATGATAATGCAAATCTTGCTTTGGGGGTAGAAATGCATATGGATTTCTGATCCTTATTCAAGTTGTTCCTAGTGCTTCAAGTAAGGAATACCCCTCAACAGACTCCTGTATGTGAAACATTTTACTTTTTTTCAAATATGTTTAACAAACCAGTGAATTGATTGTAAAAGTGGCAAAACTGTGATGGATATATGCAGGAATTATTACTAAAGCAAAAGGAGTTGAAGGCTTTTTTAAGTCTGGAACTTGAAAATGTTATTGGATGCCTTCCTTATTCACTGAAATGGAAGAATAAGGTAAGGCACAAGGTGGTACAACGTAAGTGCATAAGTGCACCAGCGTGCCTACCGTCCCTGTCCTAATGTTCCCTCTTATCAGTACCCATCTTATGTATATAAACAATGTTATATCTATGTATATTACCAACATGTACTTGACAAAAATAAATAAATAAAATAAATAAATAAAACAATCAGACTCACAAGTTCTGTTATAGTCTGTCTTAATAAAAGTAGTGTTGGAAGAAATATCCATCTGGGTTCAGTTCCAAGTGGGGAGAAAGACACTGGAAACAGGCTGATTGGAAAGATGGTTTATTGATGAACAGGACCACATGGGTTTGAAGTCCTGGAGCAGCTGAACACATAGAGTAGAGCAGGGGTGTCAAACTCAAGGCCTGGGGGCCGGATCCAGCCCACCGGGTGCTTAGATCTGGCCCATGGGGCCACCCTGGAAACAGCAAAGGACTGGCCCACGGTGCCTCTGCCAGCAAATGGAGCTCGGGAGGGCCCCCCAGGCTCTGTTTTCGGCCACGACGGCCTCCTGCAGCCCTCTGCCAGCGAAAATGGAACTCCATTTTTGCTGGCAGAGGGCTGCAGGAGGCTGTCGTGGCCAAAAACGGGTCCTGGGGGGGCATGTGTGGCCCATCCAAGCTCCGTTTTTGCTGGCAGAGGGCTGCAGGAGGGTATCACGCCAAAAATGGAGCTCAGGAGCCTGTTTTTTCTGGGAGAGCATTCAGGCCACCACAGGCACCACCGACACGAGTGATGTCAAGCTGGCCACGCCCACCCCGGCCCCCGAGGTCAAACACAACCCTGATGCGGCCCTCATTGAAATCGAGTTTAACAACTGCAGGAGTAGAGAGAGAGGGTTATTTATACCATCTCTTGGGCCTTGCCCTTGAGCTTCCTGTTCCTGTGCAAGAAATGTATTTTATTGGCTGCTGTCAGACTCCCATAGGTTGTCTGAGCTCCCAGGTTTGGTTGAAACTTGGAGAGTGATGTAGTGTTCCCAGGTGTTTGTGCCATGTGGGGAGTTCTGCTGATATATAATCCTATTATCTCCTGGTGGATAATGTCATAATCCCATCACCCTGGATCTGAAGATCTACCGTATTTTTTGGAGTATAAGATGCACCTTTTTACCCCCCAAAAGAGGGTGAAAACTTGGGTGCGTCTTATACACCAAATGTAGTCCCACCCACCCACCCACCCCCACCCTTTGACCTCTGTCTTCCAGCAATTTACCTGTTTGCAGCAAAGAGGGAAGAGCCTGTAAAGCCAAGCAAGTCACTAGTCGCTTCCCGATCTACAGCTGATCTGCCACGTGGGAAACTGAAACTGAAACTGCAAAGAGGCAAATAGCTGGGAGAGACACGCAGATTTTTATTTTTTGCTGAACTGGATGAAAGGGGGTAAGTGAATAACTAAATGTCTGTAGAATGTTCAAATTATTAGACTTATTTTTTAAAGACTGCTTTATTATTGTTCTAGAGCCAGAGGTCTCCAACCTTGGCAACTTTAAGACTTGTGGACTTCAACTCCCAGAATTCCACAGCCAGCTTTGTTAGCTTTGCTTTGCTGGCTGTGGAATTCTGGGAGATGAAGTCTACAAGTCTTAAAGTTGCCAAGGTTGGAGATCCCTGTAAATCTAGACAACTTAAAAAAAATAAAGAAGCTTTTTAAAATAAATGCTTGCTCTGAAGAGGCCCAGTGCTATTGTATCTTCTTTTAAATAATAGAGAATAATGTATACTTCCAGAAATTTTAATTAATTTTAACAGCTCTGTACAAGTAAAGTCTGAAATGTAACAGTGTCCTGTTTAGTATTAGAGTTTAGTTACCTTGGAGTAGATCTATTTAAATAATTGGGAGGAGTTAGTGTGACTACATTTAAGAAAACTTTCTGGCATAATGTACATTTCTCCAATTCTTTGCTATTTCTATGGGTCAAGCGCACATGCACAGAAATAACAGCAAACAGTGTATATCACCTGTGCTGTTTTCTGTTTACTGTTTGGCAAATTGCTTGGAGGCAGAGGCCTTTTTTCCTTATTTTCCTCTCCCAAAACTAAGGTGCGTCTTATACTCCCAAAAATACGGTAATTGTCTTGTAGACAGGCTGGCCCAGTCTTGTTCAATGGGCACCAAATATCTGCTGGAGCTGCAGGGAGCTGCTCTTTGTCTTTAAAAAACATGTTTCTCCTTTTCTCATCCAGGGAAATATAATATTCTGCATTTTTAATATTTCCTAGAACATTTCATTCTTCTAGGAGAGGGGTAGGTACTAACTTTCTACAGTAGCTTTAGTCTTCCTGTGATTTCCTGATCTGGTCTTAGTTGGGCTGACAACTATAGAATTGGCATTGGCGCCTACTAGTGTTTTAAGTAAATTCTGGCAATTTAAAGTACTGTTGTTATGTTTCAGTTGCAGCACCCACTTCCCTGATTGAAATTACTTTGATTTTGTTTAATAAAATAATAAAAACCAAAATCTTCTGAAGACTAAGGAACATCTGTGTTGAATGTGTTGTGTTTTTAAAGGGGATTGATTAAAGCTTTGTGCCATAAATTGGATTATTAGTATTTACATCTATGGTAAATATAGTAAACTATTTACACACATACAGATGTTTTACTACACCTATGTTAATTTCATGAGTCAGGACTGAAATATGAAATACATACAGTGTAGTCTCAATCTGACTACAAAGCAAATTTAAACTTGATGGTGGAAAAAATGAAGATGATAGTTTTATTTCCTTCCGCTCAGAAATAAAGATGGTTAGGGAGGAAGAAGATGAACAAAAAATCCAAATGAAGAATGTCAGTTATACAAGATTATAAAGGATAAGGATATACCAGGGAAACTAAGTTCAGAACAATTACAGCAATTATTTCTACCAGAAGAACTAATTAATCCATCCTGGACCAAATAAAGGCTGATCCCCCCCTTATTTATCAGAAAACAAAATCTCACATATGTTCCATATCTGATGGGGCAGACTACAGGCTACATCATTGGCAAAGTAGGAAGAAAGAGTAAGACAAATAAACTGGATGAATGAAATGAAAAAGTTTTAAATTGTTTCAGGCACAGGTGAAGATGATTACCATCTTGTCCTTATTTTCCAGGAGACAAGCCTGATTCACTGGCACTACAAGTACAACACAGTTACAAATATGGGATTAAAATTTCCAGGTAGGCTTGCATTATGAAGTAAACAAAAGACAGTTTAGTATGCTTTGTGAAACAATTCAGTACATCCTTTTATATGGTCTTTATAAGAAATTATTTCACTTTCATTGTTTTACATGTAAATGAAATGTAAATTGATCCAATGTATATAGTTACTTAAATATAAATCCCACTTTCAATAATCCTTATTTTCAATAGGGCATACTAGAACTAAAGCCTAATAATTACATTCTGAAATAATTAGATTCTTATGTAATTAATATAGCAATGGCTCAAATGAGTAGAGAAGAAGCACATACAGTATGCACAAAATGTTCCTAATTTGTAAATTTAAGTTTTACTTGCAAAACCACCAGGGGTCTCCATAAGTCCAATATTTAGTAATAAATACAGGAAAAAAACTCACTTAAAAAATAGAACAGCTTGTTATTTAAAAAAAATTCCTAATAGGAAAAAATGTATTTATAATTCACTTTATTTTATGCAAATGAAATCATGAACAAGTTGATTTTTCAACCATTGCTTATAATCAAAAGTATACTGAACATACTATGCATTTTGTAGTTTCCAAGCAAAATGGAGAAAAAGCACTTTTGGTTACTTACAGGGCGTGTCAAATTTTTCAACTTTCAATTTCCAAACATTAGTGCTCAAAAGTTGTGACATGCCTTGTGACTATAAATATATATTGGTTACTTTAATATGATTTAGATGTGCTTGGTAAGTAACTACATAAATACAACTTTTTAACATTTTGTTTCATTTGTTTCATTTCACAAGGTCAGCATAATTTTCTATACAGTTACACCGTTACTTTACAAAAATCATATGCAGTACTCAAAATGGATAATTATTTATGGAAACATTTAATTTTCTTAGGATAACACTTTATTGCTTGGGTAGACAGTTTAGTTTATTTGCAAGAAATTGTATCATATTGCAAGAATTTCTTTCAAGCATATATTAACATCCATGGTGGATTTTTACTTTTATGTTGTTATCCTTATTTCACAGATAGTCAGTAGGAAACTGCTTGTTTTTGGATGACTTGTGATGCTCACATATACAAGGGTTAGTTTCCTTTGAAGGACAGTAATGACTATCCATGTTTCAAAATATCTTCTACAACTTTATTGAATGCTGCTGTAGAATTTGCTCTTCAGTCTGTGCTTGCCCTGGGCTGTCTGGATCTGTGTTATTCCACAAGGTTATTGGATTGGATTGCAATGCCTAAGCCAGACATGTACATGTTTGTTACACATATGGTTACCATTCTGGCTATAAAGCAGATATTTATTACTGAAAGGAATGTGAGGCAGAATAGGAATAAAACCCTTCTCCCCCTTCTGTCTCTCCCCCCCCCTCTGCTTGGTTCATTTCCAGTACTGGAGCTGGGTTTAAAATTAGGGTTTAAGCAACAAAATAAAGATGTTGGTTTCACTCCTATTCTGTTTGAGCCCAATGTTGTATTTTTATTGACTATGAAACTGATCTGTTGAGAAGTATTAGAAACAAACAGCACTTAGAAGAACAACCTGTCCTCTGACTAAGATCAGATCTGCACTTTCTGCTTGGCCTATTACTAATGCAGAAACAGATTACATTATTTTCCTCTCACCCCTAAACACGTTGTAAATAGACCTTGTGCCTATGTTTTCCAGCTTCGATTCAAAATTGTCTTCCAACCTGAGTTGTCTTGAGCCCTTCAGAGCAGCAGATGTATTTATTTATTTATTAGTTGCATTTGTATGCCACCCACTCCACAGAGACTCTGGGCGGCTCACAACAGTAAAAATTCACATGCAACAACAAATATAAAAAGCATTAAAAACAATAGATATTAAAACGTTTAAAAACATTAAAAACCACAATTTAAAAACCCATACAATAAATCATTCATGGGGCCAAGAGTGATCGGTGTTGTATTAAAATCATTGGCCCCAGGCCTGTCGACAAAGCCATGTTTTTACTGCTTTTCTGAAGGCTGGCAGGATGGGAATAATGCGGATCTCGGGGGGGGGTAGTGTATTCCAGAGAGCCGGTGCTGCCACAAAGAAGGCCCTCGTTCGTGGGCCCGCCAGCCGACATTGTTTGGCTGATGGGACCACCAGCAGACCAACTCTGTGGGCTCTAATCGGTCTTAGGGAGGTGTTGGAGAAGGCAGTCTCGGAGGTAAACTGGTCCTAAGCCATATAGAGCTTTAAAGATAATAACCAACACCTTGAATTGCGCTCAGAGACCTATAGGCAGCCAGTGCAGTTCGCAAAGGATGGGTGTCACATGGGTGTATCTAGGGACACCCATCACCACACGCGCCGCCTCATTCTGCACTAGCTGCAGTCTCCGAGTCCGAATGTTCTTCAAGGGTAGCCCCATGTAGAGTGCGTTGCAATAGTCAAGACGTGAGGTAACAAGGGCATGAGTGACTGTAAGTAGTGCCTCCCGGTCCAAGAAAGGATGCAACTGGTGCACAAGATGAACTTGTGCAAAGGTCCCTCTGGCCACAGCTGTTAGATGTTGGTCCAATTTTAGCTGTGGATCCAGAAGGACCCCCAAGTTGTGACCCCGTTCTGAGGGGATCAAATCCCTCCCCCAGAACCAAGGAGGGACAGATGTCAAAGTCCTTGGGAGGCAGCATCCAAAGCCACTCGGTCTTGTCCGGGTTGAGTTTGAGCCTGTTAACCCCCATCCAGACCCTTACAGCGTCCAGACACCGGCACATCACATCAACTGCTTCACTGAATTGGTATGGGGTGGACATGTACAGCTGAGTATCATCAGCGTACTGTTGGAACCTCACCCCATGCCTACGGATGATCTCACCCAACGGTTTCATGTAGATATTAAAGAGCATAGGGGAAAGAATCGACCCCTGAGGAACCCCACATACGAGAGGTCTCGGGGTCGACCTCTGTCCCCCAGCCAACACCGACTGCAACCGGTCAGAGAGATAGGAGGAGAACCACTGCAGAACTGTGCCTCCCACTCCCATCTCCCAGAGCCGTCGCAGAAGGATACCATGGTCAATGGTATTGAAAGCCGCTGAGAGGTCAAGTAGCACCAAGATGGAGGAGCAACCTCCATCTCGGGCTTGGCAGAGATCATCCATCAGCGTGACCAAGGCAGTTTCTGTGCTGTGACCGGGCCTGAAACCCGACTGAAAAGGGTCAAGATACTCTGTTTCATCCTAGAGCCGTTGGAGTTGCAGCACCACCACTTTCTCCACCACCTTCCCCATGAAGGGGAGGTTGGAGACTGGTCGATAGTTTTTAAGGTCAGTTGGGTCCAGGGATGGCTTCTTAAGGAGGGGCCTCATCACCGCAACCTTTAAAGGCTGGGGGAAGCATCCCTCTCTTAAAGAAGCGTTGATTAACTCCTGGAACCAACCTCATGTCACCTCCCTACTTGCAGAAACAAGCCAGGAGGGGCAAGGATCCAGCATACAAGTGGTGGAGCTCACCCCTCCAATGCCCTTGTCCACTTCCTCAGGGGTCACCAGGTTAAACTCCTCCCATAAAATGGGACCAAGATCTGCCCATCATTTCGGCTTGCTTTGCCCAACCGGAGTCCAAGTCTGTCCAAATCTGAGTGACTTTATCTGTCAGAAACTGAACAAATTCCTCAGCTCTACCTTGAAGGGGTTCCTCCATCCCCTTCCCCCTTGAGAAGGGACCGGGTCACCCTAAAAAGGGAGGCTGGGCGAGAGTCTCCGGATGCAATAAGAGCAGAAAAATGCGAACATTTTGCCGCCCTTATCGCCACTAGATAAGTCCTAATAAAGGCTCTTAGTAGTGTTTGATTGGATTCGATTTTGCTGGCCATCCATCGTCACTCTAGGCATCTCTTCTGGCGTTTCATCTCCCTGAGTTCCTCGGTAAACCAAGGTGCTCTCCAGGATCCACTGTCGCGGAGACGCCGCAAAGGCGCAATTCTATCCAAAGCCCCAGATGCCGCCCTATGCCAGGCAGCCGCTATGGCTTCGGAAGAATTGTGTACCAAGGATTCAGGTAAATCCCCAAGCTCCCTCTGAAACCCTTCCGGCAGTCTCTAGCACTTCATCCTGTTCTAATAAAGGTGGTCCTCCGATCACAACCATTCATTCAGATATTGTTCAAAGTTATGACATCATTGAATAAGTAGTAGTTACAAACCAGCCCTCTGAGTTCTGGCTGTTGCAGCATCCCCATGGTCACATTAACGTAATTTTTGATGTTACCTATCAGCTTCCCCCAAAGCAAAGTCAATGGGGAAGCCAGCAGGAAGTCAGAAGTCATGGTCAATTCAGATCCTAACTTAAAGTCCATGTGGTCCTTGCTTAATGATGGCAACTGGGACTGCTGAAACTGTTGCTGCTGAGTGGCACGGTCGTGTGACACAATGCTTTATAGCCATGTTACTTAGCAGTGGAAATTCCAGTCCCAATTGCTATTATAACTCAAGGACTACCTGTAGTAGCCTCAACTCCAATTGACTGCACTGTATGACATGCCCTCAGCCCTTTAACAGGTGGTTACTACCCCTGCAGCCATTTTATCCTGGCTTGCTTTGTAGCTATATCCTCTGACAAGTAGTAGTTGTTGGGTTTATCCAATGGCTCATTGAGTCAATGAGTTATCCTAGAAGGGTCTGTTCAATCCTTACTTTACCTAGTGGGTGCCCTTTTGGTTTCTGCCTGTCTTAGATGAAGCTTGCTCCCCTTGCTTTCCCACCCTCCCTTGCAAAGTTTCCTTTTCTCTCTTTTATACATTCAAGTTGCAGCAGAGGAACATAGTTTCTACAAAGCTGAACTATTGGTTCTCCCTTGCTTTACAATATCCGTTGATCTACCAAGGAAGGATATGAGGCTAGTGAGGGGACAACATTTCCTAAAAGAAAAAGGCAGGCTTTGGTAGATTGTAGATGGTCTACACTGGAGCCAACCAGGAAGGCTTGCCTTTCTTGGATGAATGGGAAGGGAAGAAGCAAAGGAATAACCAATCAGGTCTTGTGATGGCCATAGCCCAGACTAAGCACAATCCAGCCCAATTGCCAACCCATTGAAATCTAGACTGGGATTTCTGGAATTGCCTTAAGCAGCAGATGGGAGCAGCACTGAAAACAAGCAGCCCATGTTTGAGACCCAAGCTCCATCTGACAGGGTGAGCTCCCTTCCTTGCCCCAGTTCCTGCCAACCTAGCAGTTCGAAAGCATATAAATGCAAGTAGATAAATAAGTACCACTTTGGTGGGAAGGTAACAGCACTCCATATGTCATGCTGGCTACATGACCACGGAAAGCGCTGGTTCAATGGCATTGAAACAGAGATGAGCACCGCCCCCTATAGTCGGCAACGACTAGTGGAGTAAAATCCGCAGGGATTTCTTTATTTTTTTACCTATCATATATAATATTAGTACATCTTAATAGATGGCAGATTATCACCATTTCAACATCCCAACATTTTTTTAAACTTTTGGTAGTGAAATAATATCAAGTATCCCCTGTGGCTCAGCAAAAAATAGATCACTTTTACATTCTGGTTTTCAGTTGAGCTAGCAGAGATGCCAAATTAAAAATAAACAAATATACAGAAAAAGCAAAGAGTAGTTTTAAGGTCTTGGCTTATTCACATCTTCAAAAGTGTATTTTTCCCAATTTAGCTGTTAAAAAGAAGTGATAATTCATTTGAGACTTTTGGGAATAGTCACATTGCATCAGAGAGGGAAGAAGCTAGAAGAGAATAGAAATGGGGTATAAATGCCACGAGTATCTCGGTTTCTTTAAGATATTTAGATTCTGAACTAGACCTTTGATGCTATCTTTTGCTACCTGACAAACATATAAATATAATAAATAGGTTTGCAACCATTAACACATTTTTACTGAGTCATCACATTAAAATGTATGTAAAATTAGAGGTATATTTTTTAAAAAATGAATTTCCTTTGAGATTTACATAAAACAACCAGAGTGTAATGTACATTAGATCACAATTTTGCTTTAGCCCAGGTTTCTACGGGAAGGTTTATCAACATTTTTATCTAGTGTGTCTTTCTGTTGCCTTCTCTTGCAACATATTTGGACACTGCATGGTGTATTAATCTACTTCATAGGTGCCTGTTGCCTGGGCCATCTGTTGTTTTGGCATCTACTGTATCATATCTTTTCCCATGTGTCCCTATAACTCAGGGTCTATAGGTTTTAGTTAAAGAGAAAGAAAGAGGCAGATGGTATTCCTGAGAAGCAGGAAGAAACCTTTGGATAAGTAAGAGAGCTTCCACAATTCTTTGTTAATTACCTGTTACTGGAACTGATGTATCATCTTATAAGTGGGAAGAATGTTGTGACTTTAACAGATGGCCATGCTATAAATAATCAAGATGATTAGAACATTATAATAATGAACTGTGTGGGTGGGATACCTGATTCTCAGGAAGAAATATGACAATTACTGTTATTTGGAGGTCTCTGAACCATGATCACTTCAGTTTTGTGGGAAGCCTATTTTTTTTAAATAAAAGTTATTTTCTATAAATTTGCAATGACTTCTATATTTTATGCAGGACAAAACACACAAGATTGTTTAAAAAATATTGTAAGCCTTTGCTTAGATCCTTGGCTGATGAGATGAAGCATGTGACAATTTGGAAGATGATTTTTCAAGGGTTCTGCATCTGAATTGAGGATGCTTTCCCCAAAGAACCATTACTAGGGCTTTTGCTGTAATCTCTGTGGGAAGGGGCAGTTCATTCTCCACACCATTTAATTATGTATTTTTAGTATGAATCTTTGGAACCAATATCCTTTTATTACTTTTTAAATTGACCCCCCATCCCTCTATTTTTTATTCTCTTTCTGATTTTAAAAGTTTGTGTTAGTGTTATTACATTTTTTTCTGGTATCAGAATAGTGGTGAAATCCAATTTTATTTACTACCGGTTCTGTGGGCGTGGCTTGGTGGGCGTGGTGTGGCTTGGTGGGTGTGGCAGGGGAAGGATACTGCAAAATCCCCATTCCCTCCCACTCCTGGGGGAAGGATATTGCAAAATCTCCATTCCCACCCCACTCTGGGGCCAGCCAGAGGTGGTATTTGCCGGTTCTCTGAACTACTCAAAATTTCCGCTACCGGTTCTCCGAACTACTCAAAATGTCTGCTACCGGTTCTCCAGAACCTGTCAGAACCTGCTGGATTTCACCCCTGTATCAGAATCTCTGGGTTTAAAATAAATAACTTACCACAGGCCATTTATGTGAGAGCCTTTATGTTCACAAACTCTTTTACACTTAGATTTCTGTGAGAAGTCTCTCAGAGGGCTATATTATTCCAAGGTTGAACATCTGGACCGACTTTCTGAGCTAGTCTGTTTTGCAGGTACTTTAATTTGTTCTGTTTATATGAATACACTGATGAATGAGGGTGTTGTATATTGGGCAAGGCACCACGGCTATTCCTAAACATTAAAAAGTTACATATCATTCTATATATTTTGTTCACTAAGTGTTCATTCACATTAAGTTCATAACTGGCGTGTAATTAGCCATATGGAACTACATTTATTATTAATAGTTTTATTTCAGCATTGATTGGTTTTGATTGATTATATGCCATCAAGTCGTTGTTGACTTTTAGCAGCCACATACATATCCTCTATTAGGATGTGTCTGTAACAGGATCTTCTAATGATGCATCTATCACCACTGTAACTGAATCCATCCATCTTGCTGCTGGTGTCCTCTTCTTTGCTTTTCTTCCACTCTGTAGAGAATTAGTACTTTGTGTCATATATTCAAAGTAGGATAATTTGTGCCTAGTCATTTATGCCTCTATTGAAAACTTTGGGTTGATTTACTCAATAAACTATTGGCTTGTTACCTTGGCTAAGCATGGTATTATGACTGGCTCAAGGTTGACTCAGCTTTCCATCCTTCTGAGGTTGATTAAACGATGATCAAGATTGTTGGGTGTAATATCCTGACTCTGTAAACTGCTTAGATAGTGCTGTAAAGCACTACGAAGCAGTATATAAGTCTAAGTGCTATAGCTATTCTCAGAAGTCTTCTCCAAAACCAAAGTTCAAAAGTATTACTGCTCTTCCTATCCTGTTCCTTCAAAGCCCAGGTTTCATTTTCATAGAGTGTCATAGGGAATCACTACGTGCACTATTCTAATCTTTGTTGGTATAGACCAGTGATGGCGAACCTTTTTTTCCTCGGGTGCCAAAAGTGCGTGCGCGGCTGCTATCGCACATGTGCGAGTGCCCACACCCATAATTCAATGCCTGGGGAGGGCGAAAACGGCCTCCCCCACACACCCCGGAGGCCCTCTGGAGGCCGGAAATGGCCCGTTTCCCAACTTCTGGTGGGCCCGGTAGGCCCATTTTTTGCCTTCCCGAGGCTCCAGAGGCTTCTCTGGAGCCTCGGGAGGGCAAAAGCACCCTCCCTCATCCCCCAGGAGGCCCTCCGGAAGCCGAAAACACCCTCCCAGAGCTTCCGTGTGAGCCAAAAATTAGCTGGCCAATGCGCGCACATGCGTCCTGGAGCTGAGCTAGGCATTGGCTCGCGTGCCGGCAGATATGGCTCCGCGTGCCACCTGTGGCACGCGTGCCATAGGTTCGCCATCACTGGTATAGACACATCATGGCATCTGAATATTTCTTCCAATACATTGATGGCTGCTCTACCAAGTGCTAGTCTGCAGCGTATTTCTTGTTCTGCTTGCTCCATTACCGTTGATGGTTGATTCTAAAAGACAAAAGCTATCTACCACTTCAGTAACAGGTTGTTGTACTTTCTATAATATGTTCTTCATATTTAATCTTAGTTCTACTTTTTTTACTATGCTCCTTGATTTCTATTATTAAAGCTTGTAGATCCTTTGCATTAAAGTCATCAGCATAGTGTGGATTATTGGTGCTTCTTCCTCCAATTTAAAAAAAACTGTTCATCTTCTTCCAATCTAGCTTCCCCTAATATAGATTCACTATAAATATAATAAAACTGATGTTAACAGTTTAAATAATAGCTTGATTCTTGTTAATACAATCACATTACATGTTCTGGTCTGATAGGGACTTTCAGAGTTTTTCACTCTAGTCCAGGCATCTCTGCTGGTTTATAAAAAAAAAAAAAGGTCCCAGAAAGCAGAGCTACACAAAATATACTGGAAATGTATTTCAAGATTCAATAACATAACAGATTCCAAACACTCCTTTGAAATAGTTAATCCCATCATTCCTTATGTTTTAAGCACTGTTAGATAGCATTGAAATTATTGAGCAACAGGGAAAATGATGAAATTGCCAGTTATGATCAGTCAGTTAAGATATGAAATTGTTATAATAGTTTGTGTGTGTGTGGTGTTTTGTTTTAAATAGGTTGTCTTGTATCATTCAGTTCTTTTGCAGTGAACCTTTTATGAATAAATAATTCCTTGTTTATTGTGTACTGTTCTGTATATAATCAACTGTTTCTGTATATTTTACCATGGTTTCTGATGTGTTCATAGTTATAAATAGTTATTTATTTGCATAGGCCTAGGTGATAAGCAAGAAATGTTGACATGGAAACCTTTAGCTCAGGGGTCAGCAGTCTGAGCTGCTCTGGAGCTGCATGTGGCTCTTCAATCCCTCTGCTGTGGCTCCCTGTCGCTCAAAATATGTATCACAACCGCCGATGTGTGATACCCACTGGCACGCGATTTATTCAGCTTTTCGACCCCCAGTAGGCCAAACATGGATAAATCCAAGAAAAGAAAAGTTTCAGAAGAAAACAGAACGTTTAATTCAACTACATATGCTAGTTCTGTGGCCGCTCAGGAAATAGTCAGGCACGGGAAGGGTTTTGTGGTTCCCGGTGGTTCCCGGGTCCAAATGGCTCTTTGAGTGTTTAAGGTTGCCAACCCCTGCTCTAGCTAATTGTTGATGAAAATTTGCAGAAATTGGTGTGCAACAAGGTGTACTATGAGTCCAGTAATATGGAATGGTAAGTACTAGTCCATGTACTGAATACACTCCTGTGTATATGACATCCCATGTATGTAATTAGCATTATAATAATTACTAAAAAAAAGAGATAATGATCTTTAAAACTTCACTGACTAAAAATTAGTAGAAACTTTTTTCATGGCACAAACTGACAGAGATTACACTTTGCAGAGTTGGTATACTTGTCTTTAATGGTGTTGTCAGTGTGGAGGTTGGGCAGTCAACTGTTGGATATGCTCATTTATATAATTCTGCATTGTGCAAGGGCTGGGCTAAATAACCTTGAGATTCTTTTTTTTCATACTGTAAAGTTCTTTTGCTTTTTTTAAACCACTGTGTGGGTATTCATAATACTTTATTTCTTAGACTTGTTGCCTCCTTCAGCCATAGCTCTAAACAGCAAACTTTGGTAACAGATATTATCACAATACAAAACATTAATATTAGCAAGCCACATCTAGAGGTGCACCAAAATACCTCAGAACATCCCAGTAAAACAAATACCATCTTGTACGGGTGTGCATCTATGTTTTACTTCTTGCAGACTTGCTAATGGCTTTCCTGAACTCCAAGACAATTTAGGCTCCTTTAGTGCCCAAAGATCCTGATGAAGCTAAGGGGCATTTACTTGGACAGCTACTCCAGGGTATAGGGCTACAAAATAATTTTACCTTTCAGAATCAAAGTAAAGGTTTTATGTTTATTTCCTGTATTATATAGGGTCAATGTAAATGAAAAGGAAACCAAGCAGTCATTTGGACAGCAATATTCTTAGCAGAAGAAAATTCTCTGCCAGATTCAGGATGAAGTCCCAGAAAATAATCCCAATGGATATTTGAACGCAACACAGTGGGAATATGCTTCTCAAAGAGCCCCGGGTCTTCACTGAATTGTGTCAGTGCATAGTAGTCAAAGCTGTAAATAAACTGTAGTACAGTCCACATGTAGCAGCTAGTGAAGGTATTTCCAAGTTCATTTAGAACAAAATGCCTGAAATTCAGGGATTATATCATGCCTTTATTATGTTCAGCTACACAGCTAGTCAAATCGATTGGCAAACTTAGTTCAAGTTGCTAATGGTTATCTTTTAAGATTTAAACAATTAATGGGGATCAAAATATTTTAATTTCCTCCTGCATGATTCTGCTGTTGCTAAAGTTGTTTGAAGAACACTTTTGCATGAGTTTGCCTTCTGAGTTGAATTGGAGCAAAGGCTTTTCTGTATAATGTATGTCCAAAACTGTGCCCTAAAGAATAAATTGTCATCTTTTTTTTATTGTTGCCATGTTTGAAAACATTTTTTCTTGAATGGATTTTGGATTTTTTGATAGTTCTATTTAGTAACTTTAAATTGTATCTCTTAAATTTACTTTTAGTGCTGAGTTTGTTTTTTCATTTTGATATAGTTCATGGTTCATTGGTGTTAGCCATTTTAGACCTCTATTTGTAGAGGAAAGACAAGGTATAGTATTTTTATTTGGATTAAAATAATATGATGCTTATGTCAAGAAGCGTTAAACAGTATTATATTTAATGGCTGAAAGACCAGCCTGTGACTAAAATCAGAGTTATGGCTTTTGAATATCTTGCCACTAGCAAATATCTGTCTAGCTGCAGAGCAGCAGCAGAAAGAATTGAGAGGGTTGTATTTCTCTGCTCTCCTCTAAAGGAGCAAAAAGAGTTTGTTTTGCTTTTCTGCCCATGGAAGGAATATAATTTTGCTGGAAGAGGGCTCACAGACCACCATAGCTGTTGCCAAACTTTCAACACCAGGAGTGGGTTCTAACTTACCTCGCTGCCAGATCACTTCCTCCCGCGCTGCGTGGCCACAAATTTTTTTTAAAAAATTCACACACAAAAAAAGCCAAAAACAAGATGGCAACGCATGCACATTGCCGGAAACTTGGCTTCTGCTAATGGCAGAAGAAAAAAACCCCAGTAAATTTAAAAAAATTTTAAAAAAAAAAATTAAAAAAAAGAGATGGCAGCACCCACAGACTGGCACTGACCGAACCGGTTCCATGACGTTGTGACATCACCAGCAGTTTGCTACCAGATCGGGTGAACCGGTCCGAACTGGGAGGAACCCACCTCTGCTCAACACTTTTGAGGGACTTTTCAAGGACAGGGATAACAAGTAACTGGCATCTGATAATTTTCTTAAAAGGTGGACGACTGTTTCTTAAAGGCAATATCCAAGAAATTCTGAGATGCTGTCCTAGGAACTATAGGATTATGACTACAATAAATAAATTACTTTTATTTAATCATTGTCAGAATTAGTGTTTCAATGTAATAATTGTAGGCAGGTTTTAATACTACAGAGGTTATACTAATGAATGCAGTAATTATTTAGTTTAAGAGTAGGTTATTTCAAGAGTTTTTTTTAAACAAGTTGAAAAATATGGGTTTCCAGCTTTTGCTATAAAGTGCTAAAAATGACAGTGTTCGTAGGCTGCAGTGCTAAACTGCATGTAGGAGTATCTTTTTCCTCTGCTTAATATATCAACTTTAATAATCTAGTTTTGGTTTAAAATAGTATTCATTCTTTAAATGATCAAAGATGCTATTTACCTCAAATCCTTAGAAACAGAGTTCTTATTGGACCTCTGAAGCTGGATTGAAATTTGATTGTTTTAAAAAATGATAAATCTGTTAGTTCTTTCCTCCAAAGGTTTTCTCTCTCCATAATTCCAATATATTATGAAAGAGCTTTGCTATGTGGCATTCTATTTGTGTATGCCTTGACTTTACATCTTCCTTTTTTATCCCTGAAAAATACAAGCAAAATAAATGGTTGGTGGATTTTCTAGAACCTGACTGATCTCCTGATATGTGGGGTTTAGTTTGTAGAATTTCCACAACACAGTGTGACTTTTCTGAAAATTCTGGGAGTTAAAGTCCGCATGCCTGGACAACACACAGGTTGGAGAGGTCTGTGTTAGAACTACAACAATATTGTGTTATGTCCTCCTCCTTTTCTAAGTCAACAATAAGTTAAGTAAGTTAACCCAAGGCAAAGCGGTAATACTGAAGAACGTCCTAGTAAAAGGGAGTCTGCTACATGAGCTGCAGTGGTGACCAGTAAACTTCTAAGTGTGAATACTATAAAGGTCCTGGTTTTAACCAACATAGTGAAGCTTTTTATGGCATATATGGCTTGGCTATTTGAGGGAGAGTCTTTCTCGCATTCTTTCTGCGCATGCAATAACATTTAACAGAGTGAGCATGCTCAAGTTCTCTCTTTAAAACATTGACATCTGATGGAATGTAGGCAGTGCACCTTCCTTATTATGACTCTTGCCTTCTGGAACAGCATTCATACTGAGGGTCAAGTTGCTCCAACCCTCTCATCCTTAAAATAAACCTTGGAGACCTATCTATTTTTCTAATTCAGAGTTTCTCATCCTTCTTAAGGTTTAAGATGCATGAGCCGAGGTGGCGCAGTGGTTAAATGCAGCACTGCAGGCTACTGCTAGTTCAGCAGTTCAGCTGTTCAAATCTCACCAGGCTCAAGGTTAACTCAGCCTTCCATCCTTCCGAGGTGGGTAAAATGAGGACCCAGATTGTTGGGGGCAATATGCTGAACTCTGTAAACCACTTAGAGAGGACTGTAAAGCACTATGAAGCGGTATATAAGTCTAAGTGCTATTGCTAACTTCAAATCCCAGAATTTCCTAGCCAGAATAAGTTGAAGTCCACACATCTTGAAACTGACATGGTTGAGGAAACAACGCTCTAGGTCAGTGATGGCGAACCTATGGCACGGGTGCCACAGGTGGCACGCGGAGCCATATCTGCTGGCACGCGAGCCGTTGCCCTAGCTCAGCTCCAGTGCACATGTGCGTGCCCACCAGCTGATTTTTGGCTCACATGGAGGCTCTGGGAGGGCGATTTTGGCCTCTGGAGAGCCTCCGGGGTGGCAGGGGGGAGCGTTTTCACCCTCCCCAAGCTCCAAGAAAGCCTCTGGAGCCTGAGGAGGGCAAAAAACGGGCCTACTGGTCCCACTGGAAGTTGGGAAATGGGGATGTGGGGGGGTCACGCACGCATGTGCAGAAGGGTGGGGCAAGTGGGGGGCTTTGAATTATGTGTATGGGCACGCACGCACATGCGATAGTGCATGCGCGCACTATTTTGGCACCCGAGGAAAAAAAGGTTCGCCATCACTGCTCTAGGTTCTCCATTAAATATACATGTTCTGGGGAAAAGAGGGATTTTATTTTTTATTTATTTTATTTTATTTATTTGTCAAGCATGTATAAGATAACAGATATAAGTATAAACATGATGGATATGAGTAAATGGGGACAGTAGGACAGGGACTGTAGGCACGTTGGTGCGCTTATGCACGCCCCTTACAGACCTCTTAGGAATGGGGTGAGGTCAACAGTAGATAGTCTAAGGTTAAAGTTATGGGGATTTGGGGAAGTAACCAGAGAATCAAGTAGTGCATTCCAGGCATTGACCACTCTGTTGCTGAAGTTGTATTTTCTGGTATCGAGTTTGGAGCGGTTTACCTTAAGTTTGTATCTATTGTGTGCTCGTGTATTATTGCGGTTGAAGCTGAAGTAGTCATTGACAGGTAGGACGTTGTAGCAGATAATTTTGTATACTACGCTTAGGTCAGACCGAAGGTGTTGTAGTTCTAAGTTGTCTAAGCCCAAAATCACAACCAACAAATGCTCTGTCTTACACATTGGCAAAAAAAATCAGAACACAAAATGAAAACTGGATGGACATGACCTTGTAGATGACCCTCACTCTGTTAAGGACCTTGGAGTACTCATATCTAATGATCTAAGTGCCAGAGCCCACTGTAACAACATTGCCAAAAAAGCATTAAGAGTTGTTAACCTAATCTTGCGCAGCTTCTTCTCTGGTAATATTATACTTTTAACTGGAGCATACAAAACATTTGCTAGACCAATTATTGAATACAGCTCATCTATCTGGAACCCGCACTACATATCGGATATTAATACAATTGAAAATGTCCAGAGATATTTCACGAGAAGAGTCCTCCACTCCTCTGTTCGCAACAGAATACCTTATGCCAGCAGACTTGAAATTTTGGGCTTAGACAATTTAGAACTATGCCCCCTTAGGTTTGACCTAAGTGTAGCACATAAAATTATCTGCTACAATGTCCTATCCGTCAATGACTACTTCAACTTCAACCGCAATAATACACGAGCACACAATAGATACAAACTTAAGGTAAACTGCTCCAAACTCGATTGCAGAAAATACGACTTCAGCAACAGAGTGGTCAATGCCTGGAATACACTACCAGACTCTGTGGTTTCTTCACCAAATCCCCAAAACTTTAACCTAAGACTTTCTACTATTGACCTCACCCCATTCCTAAGAGGTCTGTAAGGGGCGTGCATAAGCGCACCAACGTGCCTACCGTTCCTGTCCTAATGTTCCCATGTGCTCAAAATTGTCTCATGTATACATGTTTATACTTTTACTGTAATCTTATATATGCTTGACAAAATAATTAATAATAATAATAATAAAAATTCAAGCCTGGTGGTATAGGGCAGTGGTCCCCAACCCCCGGTCCGCGGCCCGGTACCGGGCCGCAGAACAAATGGTACCGGGCCGCCCTGCTACCGTATGTGCCAGCGTATAAAACGACTTTTTACCCCTTGAAAATCTTCTCAAAAGTCGGGGGTCGTCTTATACGCCGGGTACTGAAAATTCCGAGCCGGGGGGAGCTGAAAAACGGCCGTGGCCACATCCCCGCCGTTCTCCAGCCAAGCGGTGGGTGGGTTGCTCCCCTCCCCTCCCCTCGGAGGAAGAAGGAGCCTCTGTCACTGTCTCTCACGGGACTGCAGCCACCCGACTGAGTCCCCGACCGCCGCGCTGGCAGGGTTAAAGTGCATGGGAGGGAAGGAGAGCGCGCGCTACCGCCGCCACTGCTGCTTTCGCTGCTCCGATATTTCTTCGGTGGGCGCGCGCGGGAGGAACCGCTGAGCAGAGGCACCCGGCGAGCGGGGTGAGAGGCACGGGGATGCCAGAAGTGGTGGCATCGGGGCAGGTTCCTGCCCGCGTCTCCCGCCCGCCTCTTGCCTTAAGCTGCCGGGTGCCTCTGCTCAGCGGTTCCTCCCGCGCGCGCCCACCGAAGAAATATCGGAGCAGCGAAAGCAGCACGGCAGCGGTAGCGCGCGCTCTCCTTCCCTCCCATGCACTTTAACCCTGCCAGCGCCGCGGTCGGGGACTCAGTCGGGTAGCTGGAGCCCCGCGAGAGACAGTGACAGAGGCTCCTTCTTCCTCCGAGGGGAGGGGAGGGGAGCAACCCACCCACCTACCTCGCTTGGTGCGGTTCCCCGCACTTGGCGTCCTGGAAGAGAAAGAAAGAAGGAAGGAAAGAAAGAAAGAGAGAGAGAGAGAGAGAGAGAGAAAGAAAGAAAGAAGAAAGAAAGAAAGAAAGAAAGAAAGAAAGAAAGAAAGAAAGAAAGAAAGAAAGAAAGAAAGAAAGAATCATTACCAATGCTATGATGGAAACCACCAACTCAAAGACAAATATCACTTTGGAGCAAGGAAGCTGCTACAGCAGCAACAAATTAAACAGCACAAACACAGGGATTCTCTCAATATCCCATTGTCCCTATTGGACAATATTGGAGGGTTGCCAGAAAGTTTCTTCATTTGTTCTACAGAGAGCAAAGTAGTTTTCACAGTACAAGGCATATGTTGCCTAATTGTCTATCACAAAGCTTGCAATTGTGAAGAAATTAAAAAATCCAAGGTAGAAGAAAAGGGTTCCTGTTATTGGTTCTTTGTCATAAAATACATAGAAAAGGCATCAGATGGATTCTTACTTGTAGGAAAGTATGCAATAAAGTGTGAAAAGGAAGGAAGGAAGGAAGGAAGGAAGGAAGGAAGGAAGGAAGAAGAAGGAAGAAAGAAGAAAAAGAAAGAAAGAAAGAAAGAAAGAAAGAAAGAAAGAAAGAAAGAAAGAAAGAAAGAAAGATGGTAGGAAGGAAGGAAGGAAGGAAGACAGACAGACAGACAGACAGACAGACAGAAAGAAAGAAAGAAAGAAAGAAAGAAAGAAAGAAAGAAAGAAAGAAAGAAAGAAAGATGTTAGGAAGGAAGAAAGACAGAAAGAAAAAGAAAGATAGTAGGAAGGGTAGTCTTATACGGCGAGTATATCCCAAACTCTATATTTGAACTGGAAAAGTTGGGGGTCGTCTTATACGCCCAGTCGTCTTATACGCCGGAACATACGGGTAATAATCAACGCGACGCCGCAACCCCCCCCCCAGTGGGCCGCGGAAAAATTATCAAACGTTGACCGGTCCACGGCAATAAAAAGGTTGGGGACCACTGGTATAGGGTATTCTGTTGTGAGCAGAGGAGTGGAGGCTGATAATTTAGTGAAATCTTGCTGCTGCCCACAATCTAAAGTTCTTTGCCTAGTCAGACTTACTTCCAAATGTAGCATTGCATTAGGCTGCCCTTGAGAAGGCAGCTCCCACCCCTCAAAATTTGAGTTTTAATTGAATCCTTTGCAATTTGGTAATCCTGCAATAAGTGATACTCAACCACTAGGTGGCAGAAAGTTTAAAATTTAGTGCCATATATTGATAATCCAGATTATCATAGACTGGATATGGTTAAAATTAAATTTCAATATTTTATTAACAATTTAAGACACTCTTTTTGCCGTGATCTGTGTTCCATCTGACATTTACCTCTGATTGCTACAGAGCATTTGTATTATGTTGTCTGAATGCCTTTTATTCGGCCTTGATTATTATTGTTACAAATCATTCTCGGATTACTGGAGGAAAAACAATGTTAAACGTGTTTAAAATAACTGTATTCCTTTTATTGGAGAACTGTATCACAAAAATCGGAAATGTGCAGGCACGAAATGAGAGGGGGGAAAATGGTTCATTAACACATACCGTACAGCCCTTATACTGTTCATAAAACTATTTTTACTTTGTTTTTTCCCTTTATATTGCTATTCCCTTCAAGGAAGCGGAGGCAATTTATATGAGAATAGTAACAATAACTTTAAATAAAGCTATCCCAATAAAGCAAGATCATCTTTTTTTAAAAAAACTATTCCATAAATATCTGGGGGTAACAGGTGAAAGAAAATGAGGCAGTGAAAAACATATTTCAGGACAGAGTTTCATAACTGGGTATCTATCAGAAGAAGACCCTACTCTTGGTCACAGCATTGTGAACTATCTATATCATGTTATAAAATTGAACTGTTATTTAATTAGACTAGGAAAATTGGAATATAAATTAGAATTTATATAAGATAAATTCTACAGAACAAACCCTCTAAAGAGATGAGGAAATTATGCAATAAGCATATAAACTAGAGAAGAAGCTTATATAAGAAAAACTCCAAAAGTCTGTTTTCATTCACTGTGAGATTATTATATCGGTACCTCCTTTGGAACCTCCTGGCAGCCAACCTGAATCATCTTGAATTTGGGATGCTTTTTATTCAGTGATGATAATGGCTAACCTATAGCAGGATTTAAGATGGCATTACATTGTGAAGCCATTTATTTATTTAATTGCAAGTTTAAAAACAATGTGAAAACTCATATTTTAAAAGTCATACTAATTACCAAAAATACACAAGGACAAATTACAAATGAAAAAAAAACACAGAAGAATGCAATTAATTACAAAGGGAGGGTGCAGAAAAAATAGAAACAGGGAATAAACCAGAAAATTGCATTGTGGAGCAAACTTGTTTTTTTCTCTCTACTCAGCAGGGCAGTAATGAGACATATGGCATAAAGTTTTAAAGCAGAGGTCTTCAAACTTGGCAACTTTAAGACTTGTGGACTTCAACTCCCAGAATTCTCCAGCTGGCTGGAGAATTCTGGGAGTTGAAGTCCACAAGTCTTAAAGTTGCCAAGTTTGGGGACCCCTGTTTTAAAGAGTGATCCGTCACGAATAGCAAGTGTATCAGAATTTTTAACCAAAACAATTTTAAGGATATGTTATAGGAGAGAGAGAAAGAAAACACTTTGCCTTGGAAGTGTAGGAAGTTAGCAGCCACCCCTCTCCTAGGAAATGAGATATCCTAGGAGATATTAAAAGGCAGAATATATTCTGTGGAACACATCTGGAAACATGCTTGTGAGCGGACAAAAGACTCCTCTTGGAAAAAACCTCCACCCCTTGACAATGGGCCATTAAGGACTGGGCCCAGCTCACACATTCCTCTCACCTAGCCTGAAAGTCTTCTGCATAACAGAACCACAATAGGATTTGCCCAAGGCCCTTTTCATTCAGCCAAGCCTGGGACAGCCCACAAGAGTTGCCCCAGCATGCCCCTGGGGGGTCTGAGAGCCAATGGGATACATTTCTATACAGGAACAGGAAAACAGTTAGGGAGGGGCCCAAGAGAGAGTATAAAACCAAAGGACTCAGCATCTCTCTTCCTCTTTTTCTCTTCACCCACACCTGGAAGCAAGTAAGCTACCTTTTCTGTACAGGGGCTCATGCCATGTGCTCCTGTCCACCATTAAACCTTCTTTCCAAGCAACTTTCATGAATCCAGTATCTTTTTCCCCACTTGGAACTGAACCCAGAAGGATATTCCTTACAACAGAAGTGTAGCCGGTTTGGTATCTGTGGATGCCAGGCCAATCTGAGCAGGCTAACATGTTCTTTTGCCAGAGATACATTCAGACTAATGCGGGAGAATCAAAGGCTTATGACAGACACTGTTACAGCAAACTGGTACACGCTTTTTGGACCACCCTGCTGAATAAATCTTTCTTAGAAAAACAAACTTTCCCCTATCAAATCAATAGTGATTCTCCACTTATGGTACAGTAGTCGCTACTTAGGTTGTAGCAGATGTAACAGATGAGAAATTAAAAAGAGAGAGGAAGAAACTGTGGTGATGATGAATGTTGAGAGCAGCAGTAATGACTCGGGCACAATAAGCTACACTCCAAATTTGCAGCCTAAGCAACAGAGTTCATCTGTCATATGCATATTGAGTTAGATCAGGGGTGTCAAACTCGCGTTGTCACGTCGTCACGTGACATATCGTGACTTTTTCCCCCTTCACTAAACTGGGGGTGGGCATGGCCAGCACGTGACGCCTCCGGCCTGCGGGCTGAGAGTTTGATACCCCTGAGTTAGATTAAGAAAACCAATGTATTGGCATTAACCATTGCACGACGACTTCAAATTGCATGGCTGCTTATGAATACAATAAGAATACCCTCCCTCATGCAATAGAAAGCAATATGATGGGTAATCACCTTCATTTGGAGTCAAGAGAGTTTAAGCTTAATTGAATGTAATAAAAAATATCCCAGAATGTATATGACAGGAGCTCAGTGTTGATCACATGACATCATAATAGGAACTTGCAATATTTTTATAGAAATAATGAAATTGTTGTTTGAGTGCAATACTTTGAAATTGAAATAGCACCACAAGAAGGGTCAACAATCTTTAGGAACCCCAAGGTTGGTAACTGCATCAAACAACAGCAAACAAGTCTATTAATTCTATTAACTTCTAGTCTGGCTCGCAAGCCTCCCTAATTATTTCTGCAAGGTAGGGCTCCTTGCCAGCTCTGTTTGAAACCAAATTTCAGCATGGTTTGACTTAGTTCTATGTACAGTTTCCATTATACACCACATAGTCCTGGCAACAAGTGAGATGAGTTTCCATGCAATTAGGTTAAACTGGATGGAAAACAGCTTTCAAACATTATAATCACTATAGGCCCATTTCATGCATAACAGTTTTTGGGAAAATCTATAATATAAACCAACACTCTGAAATCAAAGATGTTTGAAAGTGGGATATAAATACATAAATAAATATCATTTGCACCTGCATTTATTCTTGAAAATTTCTCAACAGTTTCTCTCAAACCGTTATCACACTTGGGAAAAGATTGTATATACTGTATTATCATAAAATCTGAGCATAGCTGGCAGCCATCAAATCAGGAGTATTAGTAAGTAAAGTGTTAAGTCCCCACAGTTATGACTGCGCCGGCTACTAGTCGAGCCTGATTGGCTCTGACGCAAGCAGCCGGCGAGTCGGAAATTGGAGCCTGTTATTGGCTCAGAGTTTGACAGCTCCAAGGATTGCAGGGGGTGGTTCCCTACTTTGACGACGTCCTAATCTCCGCCTCCAGCCACTCTGACCTTGTATGCAAATTATGGGCTGTCCTTCTCCGTTTCCGGGCAGCTGGCCTTAGGTTGCGGAAGGACAAATGTCGCATTGGAGTCCCCAAGGTGGAGTTCTTGGGGTTCCTTATTGATGCTGAGGGTATACATCCCACCCCCTCCAAGATTGAAGCCATTCAGCTGGCTCCTCCTCTTCCTCTAGGGCCCAGCTCCAGGCTTTCCTGGGGTTGCTTAATTTCTATTCTGTTTTCCTCCCACATAAAGCTTCTGTGGTGGAACCCCTGGACCGCCTCCTCGATGCTAAGGCTACCTGGCATTGGGGACCTTCTGAGGCTAAAGCTTTCCAGGCTGTTAAGGATCTGCTCACCTCCAAGGCTGTCTTAGTTCAATACAGCGACAACCTTCCCTTATTGTTAACCTGTGATGCGTCCCCATATGGGGTGGATGCTGTCCTGAGTCATCACGCAATGGGTACCTCCACCTGTTTATTGGACCCGTGCCCCTCCTGGTTGGTCTCGGCCAGCAGAGAGGTGGCACGCGGCTGGATCCAGGCGGTGGTCACCGCTTCTTTGAGGGAGGGATCCGAACCGCAGTCGTTAAAAGCCGCGGTGATGAGACCCCTCCTGAAGAAGCCTTCCCTGGATCCAGCTGATTTGAAGAACTATCGTCCGGTCTCCAACTTACCTTTTTTAGGGAAAGTTGTGGAGAAGGTGGTGGTTACTCAGCTTCTGCAACTTCTGGATGAAACAGATCATCTAGATCAGTGGTGGCGAACCTTTTTCGGCTCGCTTGCCAAAAAGAGGGGGGGCGCTCGCGCGCGCTCGCGTGCCCACACCCATTCCCTCCCCCCCACGCATGCGCACAACACCCCCCCATGCTGCCCCCTGCGCATGCGCACCCCCCCCACCCCCGCGCAAAGGCTTACCGGAGCCTGGGACCACGAAACCGGCAAACCGGAAGTGTGAAAAAACGCACTTCCGGTTTGCCGGTATGCTGTTTTTTGCACTCCGGAGGGTTCAGGGAAGCTCCCTGAAGCTCCCGAATGCAAAAAACTACAAAACGGACAAACCGGAAGTGCGGAAAAGTGCACTTCCGTTTTGTCCGTTTTGTAGTTTTTTGCATTCTGGAGCTTCAGGGAGCTTCCCTGAACCCTCCGGAGTGCAAAAAACAGCACACCGGCAAACCGGAAGTGCGGTTTTTGCACTTCCGGTTTGCCAGTGAGAAACCCTCGCGTGCCGGCTTCTATGGCTCCGCGTGCCACATCTGGCACGCGTGCCATAGGTTCGCCACCATGGATCTAGATCCTTACCAGTCAGGTTTCAGGCGTGGCTACAGTACAGAAACTGCCTTGGTCGCTCTGATGGATGATCTCTGGCGGGCCCGGGATGGGGGGAATTCCTCCATCCTGGTGCTACTTGACCTCTCAGCGGCTTTCGATACCATCGACCATGGTATCTTTCTGCATCGTCTCGGCGAGTTGGGAGTGGGAGGCACCGTTTTGCAGTGGTTCTTCTCTTATCTCGCCGATAGGATGCAGTCGGTGTTAGCAGGAGGGCAGAGATTGTCCCCTAGGCCCCTATTATGTGGGGTGCCTCAGGGGTCGGTTCTCTCACCCATCCTGTTTAACATTTACATGAAGCCGCTGTGGGAGATCATCAGCAGACATGGGGTGTGTTTCCACCAGTATGCTGATGACACCCAGCTGTACATCACCACCCCGTCTGACTTCAGTGAGGCAGTTGATGTAATGTGCCGGTGCCTGGACGACATTAAGATCTGGATGGGGAGGAACACACTCAGACTTAATCCCGACAAGACTGAGTGGCTTTGGATACTGCCTCCTAAGGACTACGACAACTGTCCCTCCTTGGTTTTTGAGGGAGCGAAACTGACCCCCTCGGATCAGGTCCGCAACTTGGGGTTCCTCCTAGATCCACAGCTAAAATTGGATCATCATCTTTCTGCTGTGGCTAGGGGGACCTTTGCACAGGTCCGCCTGGTGCACCAGTTGCGGCCATACTTGGAGAAGGAGGCTCTACTCACAGTCACTCATGCCCTTGTCACCTCTCGCTTGGACTACTGCAACGCGCTCTATATGGGGCTACCCTTGAAGAGTATCCGAAGACTTCAGTTGGTGCAAAATGCGGCTGCGCGTGCTGTGGTGGGTGTGCCAAGGTACACCCACGTGACACCTATACTCCGCCAGCTGCATTGGTTGCCCATCGGTCTCCGGGTCCAATTCAAGGTGTTGATCACCATCTTTAAAGCCCTTCATGGCTTAGGACCAGGCTATCTCCGGGACCGCATTCTGCCTCATACTTCCCTTTGACCGGTTAGAGCCCACAGAGTTGGCCTCCTCTAGGTCCCGTCGGCCAAGCAATGCCGGCTGGCGGGCCCTAGGGGGAGAGCCTTCTCTGTGGCTGGCCCCGCGCTCTGGAACCAACTTCCCCCAGAGACCCGAACCATCCCCACCCTGCTGGCCTTCCGAAAAACCGTTAAGACATGGCTTTTCCTGCAGGCTGGGAGTAGAGCTTAGTCCACTCGAGCTCACCCCCAAGTATGTATGGTTGCTGAATGGTTGTTGGACGATTTTAATATTGTGTTTTTAATTTTTATATTTGTTTTTAAGTAATATTTATAAATTGGTTATTCTTGTATTTTTTTCTGTTGTACGCCGCCCTGAGTCCTTCGGGAGTTGGGCAGCATATAAGAAAACCAAATAAAATAATAAATAAATAAATAAATAAATAAATAAATAAATAAATAAATAAATAAATAAATAAATAAATAAATAAATAAATAAATAAATAAATAAATAAATAAATAAATAAATAAATAAATAAATAAATAAATAAATAAATGTCTTACCCAATGGCTCTGAGGCCCCCCTGGCTTACTACTCTTGCACTCTTTCCCTGGCTGAACATAATTATAGCCAGCTGGATAGAGAGGCCCTTGCTTGTGTCACTGGCATCCGTAAATTTCACGACTACCTTTATGGTAGGTTCTTTCACTTGGTCACTGACCACCAACCTCTCCTAGGGTTAATGGCCAACAACAGACAGAGCCCACACATTGTCTCGCCCCTCATGTCCCGGTGGCTGGAGTTTCTTGCCTCGTACTCTTACCAGCTGCACTCTGCCCTGGCCGACAGATAGGCCATGCAGATGTCCTTAGCCGCTGCCCCTTGCCCCTCCCCCTTGAGGACCCTGCTCCAGCATTGGTTGTCTTACTTGTAGATGAACTCCAAGGCCCAGTTACAAATGCCCACATTGCTTCTCAATCTGGCACAGACCCCCTAATCTTGCAGGTCTTAGACTGGGTATGCAGGGGCTGGCCCCCAGTGCCCCCAGCCCCGGAGTTTCAGCCCAATTTTAACTGACAACATGAGTTAACAGTCATGAAGGGATGCCTACTGTGGGGCCATAGGGTTGTAGTGCTCCTGGGTCTCAGGGACTCCATACTCCACTGCTTACACAGGGCATACCCCGGCATAGTTCACATGAAGTCTCTAGGGCGCAGCTATGCCTGGTGGCCCAAAATGGACCAATAGATTGAGGCCTGGGTAGTGAAATGCCAGGTTTGCCAGCAGTCTAGGCCAGCCCCACCAGCAACCCCCACCCTTGATTGGGAGACCCCTAAATCCCCCTGGTCCAGGCTCCACCTCAATTTGGCTGGCCCATTCCATAGCCAGATGTTTCTGGTGCTTGTGGACGCCTAGTCGAAGTGGGTTGAGTTGGCACGTATGCCCACTACTTCTTCTGAGGCCATCATTAAGGTTCTGGATGCCCTGTTTGCAACTCATGGCCTGCCTGACACCCTAGTAACAGACAGTGGCCCACAGTTCACTTCTGCTACCTTCCAGGTCTTTTGGCACAGCTAAGGGTTCACCATGCCACCACACCGCCAGCACACCCGGCTGCCAACAGCTTGGCTGAACAAGCCGTTCGGTCGGCTAAAGAGTCTTTGGGCCGCCTGGGACATTTAAATTGGCACTCAAGTATCAGCACCTGGACTTCCGGTTCCGGATCGCTGCATCGCGGACGCTCCTTGTTGAGCGCCTTTCCTTTTCCCCGTTAAAGCCGCCAGAACAGCTGTCTGGCGGCTTGAAAGTCTCTGCCCCGGGCAAAGGGGAGAGATGAGAGCCGGACAGGTGGGGTAGAGCCCCCCCTAGTGCCCCAAGTGTCAGCTAGGGGCGCGAAAGGTGAGGGCTCCCCAGCCAGCCTGTCTCTTGCTCCGGGGACTTGGAAACCTCCGCTTTTGCGGAGCAAGATGCTGTGACCACCCGCTGCTTCGTGAATGGGATTACAACTACTTAATTGTTTAAACAAGCAGACAGAGAGAGACAGGATTTTAAAGGGCAAGTACAGATTTTTTTTTCTTTCAACTCCACTGCTGATTTTCACTTCGGAAGAAACTAAGTAACAGTTATTAGGCTACAACATGGCGATCGGAGAAAGTGGGAGGAGAAGTGAAAGTAACTTTCGTTTCCCTAGCAGCTTTTTTTCTTATGGAAATTTTTGATTTTGAAAGTTGGCTTTACTCTCTCTGTCTCCCGATTCTGGATTAAATAATAACTGACAATTTTTTAAAAATAAAATTCTATCTGGCTTTGGAATTTGATAGAATTTTAAAAGAAATTTAAAAGAACTTTAACTAGAGGCTTGGCTTTTTCTTTGTTCACCACTGGAAATACTAAAATGGCTTCAAAATCTGGAAAGATTGTTTTGAATAAAAGAATGGATTATTCATCTGGTTATATTTCTAAAATGCAACTTACCACTGAGTTAACACCCCCAAAGTCTTTAACACCTGAAAATTTAATAAGTACCTTAAAGATTATGAAAGATGAACTTATTGTTGAATTTAACCAAAAAATTAGTGAAATAGATAATAAAATGCAGGCTGCTTTAAAGAATATTGACCAACAAATTAGAAATGATGTGTTGGAGGTATGTAAAGGTCTAGCAACAAATATTGAAGTTTTGGCAAACCGCATTGAAGAAAACAAACAAGTTTTGACAACTTCAGTAGAATATATAGATAAAATACAAAATGACATTGCAAATTTTGAAACAGAGGTGTTAATGACGCAATTCAGATCCATGGAATTTGCCATAAGGGTCAGGGGGTTGAAAGAAGGATTATATGAAGATTTGAAAGGAAGGATGGTGGAAGCTTTGGAGCAGGTGTCTGGACTGTCTAAAGAAGAACTAGCCAGGCAAATTGATAAAATATATAGAATCAACTCCTGGTATGCAAAACAAAAACACCTACCAAGGGATATTGTAATATACTTTACTACAAGAGCCTTACGGAATAGGATTATACAGGCGACGTTTAAAAATAACCTGCAGGTGAATGGCCAGGAACTGATGATATGGAAAGAAATTCCCTCTAAAATGCTCAAAGCCAGAAAAGATTATACCTTTCTGATTGATGAATTTAAAAGGTTAAATTTACATTACAAATGGGAAGCACCAACAGGAGTTGCAGTGAAATTTCTGGGAAAAAGATATCGGCTTAATACAACAAAGAAAGCTACTGAATTTTATGTCAACGTCTTAAAGGCTGATATATCCAAGATTCCAGAGGAAAGATGTATGAAAACAAAAGAGGAGGAGGAGGGAAAGCCATCCCTTCCTCTTCAAATCGAAACAGATTTACAAAATTTAAATGATTGGCAGAGCCAGACAGATGTCTACAGTCTGGAAAAGGAGATGGAAGATCGGGGTCAGATGGGAGGCGAGCTGTCAACTACAAAATTATCAAGTTACAAAAAGATGCAACCATCATCAAGATACAACAAGATGCAGTGTTGAAGTTTATTGGACAGATGGTTGCCATTATGACTGTACTTTTCTTTTTCCCTTCTTTCCTTAATTTTTTTTTCTTTTCTTTACTTCTTGCATTCTTTTTTTTTTCTTTTGTTTTTTTGGGGGGGCTTATTCAAAGTATTATTAATTCTTTTTAAAGATTTAGAACTTTTTTGAACCTAATAATTTAATACATAGTAACATTTTGTTACTAATAGAGTGGTAGAATTTATGATGAAGTTTAAGGTTTTTGTATTATTATTTAGTTATTTTTTGTGTAATATCAATTTAAGTTTTATTTAATTGTGAGAAAGATTTGGAATTGTTATCTATCCAGTTATAAAATATTACAATTAGATTTAACATTTTTTTTTTTGGGAGGAAGGTTATTTAAAGTTTGGAATTAGTGCTTATAATCTGATATATAGTAATAGTAAGTTATTTATATACTGATTGATTTTATGATGAAGTTTAAGGTTTTTGTATTTAATACTTAGTCATCATTTATGTAATAATCATTTAATTCTTAGTTAACAGTGAAGAAATGTTGTGAAGGGTAGATGATTGAAAGGAGGAGGAAGGAATTTTTATTAGTGTACAATTTGGAGTTGAAGTTTTAAAAAAATAAGGTGGAAGTCAAAATTTTTTAATTTAATTTAAATTTATTTTATTGATATTATGCCCTGTACTCTCTCTGGGAAGTCCGGGGGGGAGGGGGGAGGGAAAGGGGTGGGTTAGGGGGGAGAAAAATTAAAAAAAATGTTTGTACTTTCTATTTAATGTTTAGCTATTATCTATGTAATTTTGTACTAATAAAACTTTTTGGAAAAAAAAAAAAAAAAAAAAAAGTATCAGCACCTATCTCCTGGCACAACATAGCACCCCGTGTCAGGCCACTGGCATGAGCCCGGCTGAATTGCTCATGGGACACTGCCTCAGAACCCATCTCGACTGTCTACACCCCGGCTATGCCATGGGACAAGAAATCTGCACCACAACCCGCAGTAGACAGTTCAGCCCCAGAGACCTCATCTTTGCCCTGAATTTTGGGACTGGTTTAAAATGGATTCCAGGGCATGTGCACCAATTAATGGGCCCATGCTCTTCTAGGGTGCGCCTGGACGATGGACAATTTTGGAGGCGCCATATAAACCAACTTCGCCAGCAAGTCACCTGCGACGACGCACCCCATCCAGCCGAACACCGCCCTACCCCAGCCTCTCCCTCTCAGCTAGAGACTGCTCGTCCTCCTTCCACGGTCGAGCTTCCGCCACCTGCCTCACCTGAAGTCGGGGCCTCTCCAGCACTGCACGGGCCTCCAAATATGGCACCGCCCGAGTCTCCGGCAGTTCCACTGAGCAGCACTCCTGTTCCTCCTCCTCCTTCTTCGACTGCCAGGCCTCAACTGAGGCGATCTGGGCGGAGTTGATGGCCGCCCACGTACTTTGCCAATTATGCATGCGCCATCCAGGGGGTGAAGGGTGTTAAGTCCTCACAGTTACGACCGCGCCGGCTGCTAGTCGAGCCTGATTTGCTCTGATGCAAGCAGCTGGCAAGCGGGAAATTGGAGCCCTGTTATTGGCTCAGAGTTTGACAGCTCCAATATAAAAGGAGCTGTCAAGCCGCCTGTTCTCTGTTCTGTTCTGTGGTGCTGAAATAAAGGTTTGCTGTTTGCTGTTCGCCTCTGAGTCTGCCTCCGTTCCTGTCAGCCCTGACCCACTGATTTAATAAACAGATTTCTTTTTCAGATGGGACCAAATCACAGGTGGGATTCAGCAGGTTCTGACCAGTTCTGGAGAACCGGTAGCAGAAATTTTGAGTAGTTTGGAGAGCCAGTAAATACCACCTGACTGGCCCTACCCTCATCTATTCTCTGCCTCCCGAGTCCCAGCTGATTGGGAGGAAATGGGGATTTTGTAGTAACCTTCCCCTGGAGTGGGGAGGGAATGGAGATTTTACAGTATCCTTCCCCTGCCACACCCACCAAGCCACGCCCACCAAGCCATACCACGCCAACCAAGCCACACCACGCTCACCAACCACAGAATTGGCAGTAAAAATTTTTTGAATCCCACCACTGGACCAAATGCATTTACCTTGTGGGCTGGGAAAGGATGTGTTAGCTGGCTGCAACACCCAAAAGGAGTGTTCTACCTAAAAAAGTAACGCAACAGAATAGATTTCATTTGAAAGGCAAAGCAAAACTCAGAGGAAACAAGCCATTAATATTTGTTTCTAAGGGGATAGAATGTGGATATGATCTACTTACAAGTTTGCCTGGACATTATGGGAGACAGGATATTGAATCAAATAGATTTTTGGTCTGATCTTGAATTCTTGTTCTTTTCTAGTACATATGCCTTGAGAAAAGGATCAAGATGTTTCCACATTCACCAAGTGTTTCTGATAATAGCTGTTACTTTCCAAGCAGTTTGAATACATTGATCAGTTTTCAGGGTTCGCCTTTTGTCATTGCTATTAAGCAGGAATGTGAGAAAAGACAAATCTGGCAGTCTTACACTACATCTCTTTTATGCTCTTGCATCATTTTTTAAGGAAAAACATCAGAGTCTGAACATATGATTTTTCATAATACTTAAGTCAGTGGCAAGATTATCCACTACCTACAATGACTATAATGTTCATTACTTCCATCCAGCAGATAAATGGTGTCTTGTCAGTCTGTTGTAATTCACTGATTTTAAAGAGAAACAGATGGGAAACATGACTTAAAATAGCTATCTTCTGTGGAATAAGATTCATGACACTGATTGCAATATATGTGGGAAAATATAACTATAGTTATTTCTGTAATGATTAGGGTTAAGACCTATCATTAAAAAAAACTTATTTCATCAAAATATATAAAATAAGCTTTTGTTGCCTAGCACCAATAGCACACTAGCACCAGTAGCATAATTGTTATAAGTGCATAAAATATGTTATGAACTACATAATTAAATCCTCAGTAAACTCATTCTCTGATCATAGAACCTTGAAGGCAAAACAACATTTCAAAAGGAAGGTAAGAACAAACTGTGGAGATTCCAAGATTGAGAATTGTTTAAATTCTCCCTGTCCCACTTTCAGTAAAAATGGAGCATATTTGGCATGAAGAGTTAGAGGGAATAGCAAATCCGTGGAGAAGAGAAATTGGAAGGATCTTCCGGAAGAGATGCTGGTCTACAGCAGCAACATTCCATGCTGCAGAATTCTCCTGCACATCAACAGATAACTTTTGGTGTCTCACATGATTTAGAAGTTTATCTCATTTTCATTTTTTCCTTCTCTCCTTTCTTCACTTTTACCTTCTCCTTAGTAATCAGTCACATTTTGAATGACTTACTTTGAAAATTAAAAGTTGCATTACATAGATTGAGGTGGAGGAATTCACAGTGGATGGCTCCATCCATATTATCTACTTTAATAATAGTTTGATTATTGTATATGGTTACTTGAATGATTCAGAATTGTTTCCTATATGAGAAAAGAATAGAAAAAAAAATGAAATAGAGAATGTAAAATCCTGAACTCCAGAATCCAAGACTGCAAGTTATCCAGAATGTAGTTGGGAATGAACCTCCCTGAAGACACTCAAAGTTAATTCTCAGTAGACCGATTTCAACAGGAGTTTCAATATATTTACCAGGGATGATGTTCCACTGAAGAAAGTGGACTTATTTCTATATATGCTTGCACAGGGTTGCATTAAGAACATTTCTGAAAGAAAAACTTACAAAAGTCTCAATATTTATTTTATCCATGGTTGTTATTCATAGTTTTCTGGCTGTAGTTGAATACTGTTCCCAGGGCAGAGACAATTCTAAATGTAATGCATTCCGTCTGTAGCAAGACTGAAATTAACATTTCGTTCTCAGGCTGCCAAGTGAGCCTCTGTTTGCTGCCAAAATGTAAAATTTTCAAAAGAGGGGGAAGACTGTTAAACCACATGATTCTCCACTGTTTCAGAATGTGGCAGTTGAAAAGTAACTTCTAGAATAGAACAAGAAAACAACATTTTGAGCAATTCTTTTCTGCATTTGCTTCCTGGTTCTTTCTAGGAACAGCTCAACGATGTTTGGGTGGGAAATTCAGAAGGCATTTTCTGCAATGGGACAATTACTGAAATAGTAAACATACATTACCTTCAGTCAAGATGACAAGACAATTCTGTGCCTTTAGACCCTCTCTAATAATCTTTAGTCCCTCTTTCTAATAATTAATAATAAATATTGGTGGGGGAGTGGGGCCATGCAACATTTATCCAGATGTACATGCTTAGTGTTAAGTGTTAAGGCTTAAGTGTTTTATGATATTTGGCAAAACCCAACACAAAGTTAAACAATTAAAACAAAAGGTTCTAGACAATTGCTTACTATGCTTCTATTCATTTCAGTGAAGGTTGTATAAATAAATACCGTATTTTTCAGAGTATAAGACACACCTTTCCCTCCCTAAAAGAGGGTGAAAATTTGGGTGCATCTTATACACTGAATGTAGCCCCGCCCAGCCTCTGAAACGGAGGTTTCAGGGGCTGAAAAAATCCTCTGAAACGGAGGTTTCAGGGGCTGAAAAAAAAAGCCTCTGAAAGGGAGGTTTCAGGGACTGAAAAAAGCCTCTGAAACGGAGGCTTCAGAGGCTGGAAAAGCAAGGTGCAGAGCTCACAACCAAAAAACCTGTTACTAAAGTTCACCTCTGGGAACAGCTGTTTGGGGGTATTCCAGGAGGCCGATTCACCCACCATACACCTTTTTTCTTATTTTCCTCCCCCAAAACTAAGGTGCGTCTTATACTCCAGTGCGTCTTATAGTCCGAAAAATATGGTAGTTTGCATGGACTCACCTTCCTGAAAGGTCAAATCTTTTATTGTTCAATGTGAATGTCTTCAATGTTAAAATGTAAATATTAAAAAAATCAACAAATAATGACTTGTGAGATAATAAACATCATGCAACATGTAGAAATTTGGCATATGACTGACAGGCTGATTTGGATGAATGTATGATATCATAAAATCTAAGAAGAGTGAATAATTGCTGTACATATCTGCTAGGAAGATGGAGCTTTCTTCCCTTACAAATGTATCTGCAAAAAAACAATTGTTGCTGAAAACATGCAAAGGGACTGAGATGATAATGGCTGTGGAGATAATGCTGAAGGATTTGATCCTTCCAAAAATTAGCTTCAGCAGGGCTATTTGCCTAGTAAATTGAATTATTTTAGTAATGTCTAAACAGCTCCTTTTCTCCCTGTTCCTTGTCTACTTACAAGTTCCCTTTGAATTATTCTATGCAGTTTTATTCCTATTCTCTTTCCATCACTTCCCACAGCACCTTCAGTTTTTTCTTCTGCTGCTGAAGGAGGGGAATGCATATGTGGAATGTGTTTCTTGTAGAAATGTGATAGAAAATTACAGTATTCATTTTATAAATGTGCAATTTTTACTTCTAGACATCATTTCTTGCTGTAATCCAATCTAATAATAGTTTTTGCATTTCAAACTCTATGCATGTTTTCCTCTAATATTCCTATGGAGCATAATGAATAACTTATTCCAGCCACTGAAATGTGCTCTTAGTAAGTGCCTAGTGAGTCTGCATTTATAGATTATTTTTATTATCCAATAACTCCATAGTTGATTTCCATCTAAAAGGTGGTTAGGTTGTAAAATGAAAGATAAACTTAAGTAATATCTAAAACACATTTGATTCTTTTAAAATCATTTCTTTTGTCAGATCTTGCAGATGATGCAAGTATGCATTAAAATCAGCGGTGAGCTGCAAATTTTTTAACAACCGGTTCTCTGCCCTATTGACCGGCTGGATGGGCGTGGCTGGGTGGGCATGGCTGGGTGGGCATGGCCAACTCGATGTCACTTACATCGAGAGGTGCTTTGTCTCCTCCACCCTCTCATGACCGGAGAGATGCTGCAGCGGTCGTAAGTGGGAAAAACGGTCATAAGTCACTTTTTTCAGTGTCCTTGTAATTTTGAATGGTCATTAAATGAACTGCTGTAAGTCAAGGATTACCTGTACAAAAATACAAAAAGCTTCTTTGCTTGCAAAAAGCTGCCCTAAATACTAGTCATTAGATTAGAAATGAGGGAATACACACTGAAGATCAATGACAGTCACAGCCATCATGGAAACCTAAACCATTCTGTCTGAATACCTTCCTTTTCATCAGCAATACCTGCAACCCAGAGTTACAAATCAGGCAGAATGCCAGAGCACCTTGAATAATTAAAATAGTCAAAATACAAGGATAACTATCAGCAGCCAAGTTACTCTTGCTCATAAAGTGAAACCCTTTAGCAGAGAGGTCATTTAAGCTCTCCAGAAAGTGGGTGGGCATATTTGAGCTACAAAATGCCGAGCTAAAGAGACAAATTAACAAATTAACATCTTGCATGAGGGCTAATCCCATTCTGCCTTTGTTCAGACTTTGCTGCAGGGAATTTTTGCCTATGAATATAGCTATCTATCTCTTTATCTCTTAAGTGCTGACATCTGCTATGGGTTATTAAGGAAGGTGGGGGCTACTTTCTCCCTCTAAGAAAACATGTTTCTCCATTTCTCATTCAGGGAAATATATTCTTCCTTTTTAATATTTCTCAAAATATTTCATTTTTCTAGGAGACGGGTGGGTGCTAACTTTCTACAATTGGTGCACATATTACTGTGCCATATTATCATGAGAGAAAACTAAAACAAATTGGAAGGAGGATCCTCTTATTATATTATCAGTGAGCAATTATGTGCCTTGCCCACTCCGAAGCAATGCAAGAGACTCCTGTCCCAAAGACTTTCTGGAAACCAAGAAAGTCCAGTTGCCTCTTGAAAAAAGCACCTTTGGGACAACCATGACCTGGATGATTGAAGAATCCCCATAGACAAGAGACTCCTGTGCTCAGTAAACTGACAAAACACAGTTTCCCACCCAGGAGAAGCAATCATTGGATTCATTTGCACCACTTAAAGATACCAGCTGGTCTCACTCACCTCACAAGATATCCTCAGGTAATCATCCAGATTTAAGGAAAGATCACATGCCCCCAGAAAGGCAGTAAAAAAAATCAGACAGAATGCCAAGCTTGCATCCTGCCTCTCAGCCATTTCTTCTATGGCTATGCCAACCCTTCTGTAAATAGCTGTTTCAGCAGTGTTGGAAGTATACTCCAAAAAGCTTAAAACAACCCTTTAACAATCTTTAAGAAAGTCAAACCCCAGGAATAAAAGTACCACAAAAAACTCGGAGGGGCAGGACAGGACTCCAGAGAAGCTCAGTCTACAGACAGAAAGTATGGGTGTAAGGCTTACAATGTAACAAGCTTAACTCAGAGGCAGTTTCTGAAAACACTTAAAGCAGAAGGGCAATTAAGATAAGGATTAGGCTAGAAATACAGGCATACCAGAATGTTTCCTTCCTGCCTCCCTTGCAGGATTAGCCCTGTAAAGTGGGAAAAGATTTCTTCCAACAACCAGTTCTCCGAACTGCTCAGAAAATTAACAACTGGTTCGGGAGAACCGGTGCGAACCGGTAGCAGCCCACCTCTGATTAAAATAACTTAAAGGATGGTGAAACTGTATTTTCATCTTCTACATTTTTGCGTTTAGCTCAAATTGTACAATGAATAGGTTCTCACAAAATGGTTCAGACTTCAGAACTCTTTATGTAGCAAAAGGATACATTGAAAATATTTTATTTGGGAAAGACTAGCTCAGAAGTTCTACAACTGCTAATGAAAAGAAGCAAAACTTAGTAAGCTATATTGCTCTTGTTAGAACCATGTTCAAACAATTGGGTGTGTTAATATATGATTAAGCCACAAATCATTGTTATGTGTATATTGCTTTAAATGCATTGTGGATGATTACTATATAAGTAAGCAAGAGAGCATGCTCAGTGTGGTTTATGGTTCAATGTGGTTGGTGGTTTATGGTTTAGTGTGGTGAGTAGTGTTTGACGGTGTGTTCCGGATTGAAGACTCTCTGCTGTTTTACTGATGAGTAGATTACTTTATAACTGTGTGGAATTGCTGTGAAGAGAAGAGTAAATATCTGTGATAGTATAGAATTGAGTAATAGCTGTAATCTTTGTTTGTGAGTTAAAACAAAAATAGGCAAGAAGAAGAAACTTCGCATTGACTAAATAACTGTGTATGACTTGGACTTCCTATTTAACTTTGCTACTATTTTGTACATACTAAAGATATTCTGTTTCTTGACTGAATAGCATTCATATCAAACTGCAACACCATTACTACAACACATTTCGCTGTGTATGTGCTTAACAGCACAATAACTCCTTAACAGCTCTATCCAGGGAACAGAGGCTGGTTGTCTTAGATTCCCCAGATGTTGAAATTCCCTCCGGTCAAGCTTCATCCTGGTGCTAACTGCTGTCAAAGTAGTTGATTCAAGTTGCCACTACCTTTATGCAGCGTACCAGTTGGCCAGGCTCCCCAAACATCTTCTCCCTAGCTGAATCCCATAGTGTTAAGCTGGCAGCTGAGTAACAAGCCCTGGTCTATTCTGCTTGATGGTGCAGATGCTCAAAGGCACCCCACTCTTTCTCCTGGATGGGTAGGACAAACCTGAATAAATATTAAAACAAGTGCATTAAGCACTCCCAAATCAAATAATGCTATGAGAAAGATTGAGTTAATAAAGCAGAAGTTAGAGAGGTTACGGAATTACAGAATACAAAAATCAAATAAAACGAACAGGTACAGACAGACAGGCACAGAGTCTGCTGAAGCCTCTCTTTCTCAGCTACATGCAAAACTGTATTTTCCAAAACAGAGGCAAAAGTGTACCTCAATTGTATTGGAGAAAGTCAGAGGCCCACCAGCCAATCATGCAGCTGTTGCTATGTGAGACTCACTTAACCCATGGCTACTCTCTACCGTATAAAATGTCCTGGCAATAGTTTAATACAATGTAATAAAACCCCGTGTTATATGGATCCATCGGAGAGATTACCGAGATATAACAGTCAGTCATGGCAATGTAAACAACAGAGCAGCATATAATTTTTCACTCAAAAACGGTCAGCTTCATTTGTAAATAATTACATAGACTGGAGTATCTATAAAGTGATTTCTTATAATAATTCTTATAGTAAACAATGAACTGAATTTTGCTGAAATCCTGAGTTTTATTGAAGAAAAATGATTCGACCAGATTAAGGCCATAAATTACAGAGTGACAAAATACCCAGGGTGCATGAAGGAAGAATTAATAAATAGCCTTATTTTACTTAAATGAGAGGCTACTATCTCCAAATCTAAAGATGTTGGATTGTGCCTGCTACTCTATAAAGAGTGTTTAATTAAGGGATCCTCTCAGGTTGAAAGAATATAATACAGTACATTTTCCCAATGCCTATTATAACTTGCATCGCTTTTAAAAGCAAGATTTTAAATCAGATAGTCTTCTTTGTAAGGTCTAGATATTCAAGAATATTATCATATAATAACCTATCACTTTATTTAATTAGTTTTCTATTTGACATTTTGAAATGAACATTGTGAAGCAAGAATTATAAAACTGCTATCTTTTATGAAATTTTTCAAAACTTGGCTTTTTCAGCAAGTTCTGATGCAGGCTGATTTGTGATCCTACATTTGACCCTAGATATTTTAATTTTTTTTTGTAGTGAAGCTGTTTTTTCCCCAATTTAGTGTTTAATATTGGTGTAATAGTTTTCCTGCTTTGTTTTTAAATGTCTGCACCAATTTATAGCATTCTGCCTAAAGTTGCATTGGCAATTGAGGTGGCTGATCCATTGATTGAACAATAATTATATTTTCATTTATTTATTTATTTATTTAATTTGTTTGCCACTCATCTCACTGTTAATAATCAGCAAGGCAACTGGCTAAATTATTTTCTCAGGGTTGAATTCACTTACAATTATTTGGTTCATCCTCCAGTCAGTTGTCACCATTTTAAACCAGCTATGGCCACCGTTCTCACCTTCTGCAGAGTCTTCTCCTTCACCCTTCCCAGAAAGCCTCCCAATTATTTCAAGAAATTCAGGCCTTCATAATTAGATTATGCTAAGATTTCCTATAAGCACTCCATTTACTAATATTGTTAGGAAAAACATCTCTTAATCACTTTCAGGGATCACATCATTATTTAAGATTGTCTTACATGATTGAAGATTACATGGTTGTTTAAGATTGTCTAAGACTGTGCCCATGATTTCTAAGAAGCTTGAAATGAAGTTTATTAGATCAGTGGGCAGGGAAGACATGTAACAGCTAACTGCTCAACTTCAAGGTCATGAAGTGTAAGGAAAAGGTCTTTTAAAATATGGAGAGGACAGGAATAAGTTAAACTGCCATAAGAAGGGACCTGCATTATCATTGTGACAGAATTTAATCAATTGTTCAGTGTAGTTTCATTCTAATTTGTAGTAAAGCTCTTATCTAGCCACCACACAGTGGCATATCCCTAAGAGGCTTCATCCAAATCTAAAATTAGCTGCCAAGTTAAGCCATGTGTACCATCGGGAAAGAGATATAGAAGCATGGGCAGCCGCACAAACAGGCTGAAGAACAGTTTTTATCTGTGGGCTGTCAGACTCCTGAATGAAAAATAACTACAACAACATAGTACGATTGAATAGCGGGGCCAGTGGGACATGCAATAAGTTCACATAGTGCAATAGGATTGGGTGTTTGTTAGCAGGATTCACTGGGATAGGGATTTTCTGTCTTTCACTGTGAGTTGTATTGTGTTGGGGGTGTGTGCACGAAGGGAGGCTCAGCCAATCTCAAAGTACACCAGTGGTGGGTTCCTACCGGTGTGGTCCACTCTATAGCACTGGTAGCGGCCCGCTGGTGACATCACAGTACCGGTGCGGTTGGTTGCCGGTGCCTGGGTGCCACCATTTTTTTTTAAAAAAATTTTACATTAAAAAAAAAATTTCTTCTGCGCATGCCCAGAAACCGAGCTTCCGGCACTGCGCATGCGCTGCCTTCCTACCCCACAGTGAGTCCAAGCAGGGGAGGATGGCTGAGGGAGCACATGAGATGCTGAAAGAATGGGCGGCAGGAGCTATCTCCATTCTCCTCCCTTCAGCAGTCCGAGAAGCCACGAACGTGTGGTGATGATCCTAGGCATTTTCGCACGTTTGAGGCTTCTCGAGCTGCTGAGGGGAGGGGGAATGGGTGGCAGGACCTATCTCAGTTCCCCTCCCTTCAGCAGTCTGAGAAGCCACGAACGCGCGGTGATGATCCTAGGCATTTTTGCACGTTCGAGGCTTCTCGAGCTGCTGAGGGGAGGGGGAATGGGCGGCAGGACCTATCTCAGTTCCCCTCCCTTCAGCAGTCCAAGAAGCCACGAACGTGCGGTGATGATCCCAGGCATTTTTGCACGTTTGAGGCTTCTCGAGCTGCTGAGGGGAGGTGGAATGGGCAGCAGGAGCCTAGGATCATCGAATGGGGAGAAGCATTCAGGCCGGATGGAGCCTCTAGAAGAACCGCTCCATGCGGTCTTGCTGCTCCCGCTGCAGGGGGCTGCGTTGCGGGTGGGCAATGCCCCCCGCTTCTCCGGCCGCTGCCAAGCTCCCGAGGACCACGGCCACCCGGTCACATGGCTGGCAAGCCACACCCACAAAATAAGCCACACCCACAGAGTGGTAGTAAAAAAACTAGGAACCCGCCCCTGTAGTACACATGTTGTACTCTGACAATAAAGGTTTCAATTGAATTGGGGCACTGAAGTGTACCTCTTCTTCTTAGTCTAGAGCCTCACACCTTTTGTGGAAATCAAAACTGTAGACAACATAATTGTGTTTATACACTATCAAACTTTATTGATTTTCTGTTATATAAAAGTGGGTTATCTATGGCTGTGCAGACACTGTGATATCAAACTCTCAGCAGCTTTAGCCAGCATGGCTGATAATGAAGAGATTAGGAGTTGTAGTTCAGCAATATTTGGAGGTCCACTAATTCCCCATTCCTAATTACACCAACTAGGGAGCTTCTGTAGAATCACACAACTGAAGTCCTGTATCAAAGCCAAGATTACAATCTTGTTTCAGAAGGTGACAGTCTTATCTTCCAGAGAAAACTAAGAGGCTGAGACTTACCGTGCAGAGCTAGGCATGATAAAATGAACAAGCTAGCTGAGGAAGATCCATAATGTTTTTCCGAGTGTTCACTATTTTTCATTATACAGTAATGGGGTGGGACAACTGCTGTAAGGCAGTCTGGAAATTGTGGGTCTCTAAAATGAATGTGGATTTGCCACATTACTAACAATAATATGTATGGTCAGGTTCTGAAAGTCCCCGTTGGTTTACAGTTATGCTGGATAACCGCTAGCTAATGCCGTGCCTAAATTATGTTATTTGTATGATATTCATTGCCAGTTCTTTGACCAAGTTAACAGTATCCTTGAAACTGACAGTGTTGCTGATTCTTATGTTCAAGACAGCTAACAACCCATTTCATAAACATAAAGGCAATTATTATGGAATTATCAACAGAAAATTAGCAGAAAGGGATTTAAATCTTTGCAGCTAATTGAATTGTAACACAGTATTGGCCTGCAACTTTTCCAAATCAGTGTAGTATATTGTTTAGAGTTTCAGATTAAGTCTAGGCAGTCCCATATCCAAATCACTGTTTAATTATGATCAATTTATTAGCCTTACTTCTTTTATTTGGCAGTAATTAATATGTTGGGTTAGGATCCAGATGATCCTATTTCAGTCAATCCTATGCCACTCACTTTTTTTCAGCCCATTTTTCCTCATAGGGTTATTATCGTCTGGGATAAATTAAGTGAAACACCCATGTAAGGAGTGTTAATCTCTTAGAAAAAAGTTACCTTGATCTTTTAGAGGAAAAAACTACCTTGATCTCTTAGAGAAAAATTATCTTGTTTTTTGGAGGAAAAGCAAGATATAAGTCAAATGAATTAATTGTAGGATATGTTGAAAGAAATGCTTTTCGCCCATTAAATAAGATATAAAGATGCTGCCTAACAGTTATCACATGCTGACTTTCTCCTCTAAACAGATCTTCTACTTTACAAGTCTAAACTATTGGAAATCTCCCTCCCATTCCAGAAGCAAGTCTCACTTACAGTTCTTCCCCTCTCCCCACATTTTTTTTTTGCAGAGATGTTCTTTGTTCTCTAGTCACCAAACTCATATTTTGGATGTCTTCCTGTACCTCCAAAAAGATTGTAACTTTGGATTTATAAACAGCTTTCTGTTTTTCTTCTACCATTTCTTCATGGAATATATTTATCATTTATCTCTGAGTGTCAGATATATCATCTTTGTTTCCATTTCACTTTTGCCATTAAGGTAACTACAAAATAATACTTTCCCTTGGTTTTATTTGTTTATCATATTTGTGTAGCCACCTATCTCACATGAAAAGTGACCATTTTACCCAAATCTAAAAGATATCTTGTCTATCTTTCAGTAAAACTGGAAAAGTAACTTATGTACTATCCTGCCTTATTTTTAGTGGAACATTGTGATATAAATATAATAAATAAATAAATACACACAACCATACATAATCATACTTGGCATTCCCTTTGGGGATAAGCAACACTTTGTATATTACAGAAAAGTGCAAGCAATCAAAAGCCAAAGGAAAAGGAAGGAAGGAGCATTCATTTCTCACAATCATATTCTACCCATTATCTTTCTATTGGCACATCTTAAAATTTCTCCTTCTCTTTATTTTTGATAAACATTCTACCAAGGTACACATATATATCTATTTCTTCTAATTGTTCACTATTTATGTACAGTTTGTGATAGTTCCCTGTCAGATACAACTACTTTGATTTTCAATACGTTAATGTTCATATCCATAGTCCACATCCCGTAGTACAATCTATGTAACATATGCCACAAATAATTTGAGTTCTCATCCCACAATGCAGCATTTTTTTCATAAAATACAAGTAGATTCACTTACTATCACCATGAACATTGCTTATATATTTATAATAATAATAACAACAAAGTTGGAAGGGACCTTGGAGGTCTTCTAGTCCAACCCCCTGCCTAGGCAGGAAACCCTACACTACTTCAGACAAATGGTTATCCAACATCTTCTTAAAAACTTCCAGTGTTGGAGCATTCACAACTTCTGGAGGCAAGCTGTTCCACTGATTAATTGTCCTAACTGTCAGGAAATTTCTCCTTAGTTCTAAGTTACTTCTCTCCTTGTTTAGTTTCCACCCATTATTTCTTGTTCTACCTTCAGGTGCTTTGGAGAATAGTTTGACTCCCTCTTCTTTGTGGCAACCCCTGAGATATTGGAACACTGCTATCATGTCTCCCCTGATCCTTCTTTTCATTAAACTAGACATACCCAGTTCCTGCAACCGTTCTTCATATGTTTTAGCCTCCAGTCCCCTAATCATCTTTGTTGCTCTTCTCTGCACTCTTTCTAGAGTCTCAACATCCTTTTTACATCGTGGCGACCAAAACTGAATGCAGTATTCCAAGTGTGGCCTTACCAAGGCATTATAAAGTGGTATTAACACTTCGCGTGATCTTGATTCTATCCCTCTGTTAATGCAGCCTAGAACTGTGTTGGCTTTTTTGGCAGCTGCTGCACACTGCTGGCTCATATTTAAATGGTTGTCCACTAGGACTCCAAGATCCCTCTCGCAGTTACTACTGTTGAGCAAGGTACCACATATACTGTACCTGTGCATTTTGTTTTTCTTGCCTAAATGTAGAACCTTACTTTTTTCACCATTGAATTTCATTTTGTTTGATAGCGCCCAATGCTCAAGTCTGTCAAGATCCTTCTGTATCTTGAGCCTATCTTCTGGAGAGTTGGCTATTCCTGCCAGTTTGGTGTCATCTGCAAATTTGATGAGTTCCCCATCTATCCCCTCGTCCAAGTCATTGATAAAGATGTTGAAGAGTACTGGGCCTAAAACAGAGCCTTGGGGTACTCCACTGCATACTTCCCTCCATGTAGATGCAGTTCCATTGAGCACTACACGTTGAGTGCGGTTGGTTAGCCAGTTTTGAATCCATCTGATGGTGTTGCTGTCCATCCCACATTTTTCTACTTTATCTAGAAGTAGGTTATGGTCTACTTTATCAAATGCCTTACTGAAGTCCAAGTAAACCACATCGACAGCATTCCTCTGGTCCACTAATTTTGTCACTTTGTCAAAGAATGCTATAAGATTAGTCTGGCATGATCTGTTTTTGACAAACCCATGTTGGCTTTTGGTTATTACTGTGTTTGCTTCTAGGTGTTCATTGATTCGTTGCTTGATTATCTTTTCCAAAATCTTCCCTGGTATTGAGGTCAGGCTGATAGGTCTGTAGTTTCCTGGATCTGTTTTTTTCCCTTTTTTGAAGATGGGAACTACATCAGCTCTTTTCCAGTCCTCTGGCAGTTCCCCGGTGCTCCAGGATCTTTGAAAGATATAGTTCAGTGGTTCTGAGATCTCATCTGCCAGTTCCTTCAGAACCTTGGGGTGTAATCCATCTGATCCTGGTGATTTGAATTCGTCTAGGGTAGACAGGTGTTCCTTTACCATTTTCTTCCCTATTTTAACTTGTGTTCCTAATATGTTTTTTGTGATGCTGTTTTTGATAGGTTGGACTGTTTTTTCCCTTTGTGTAAAGACAGATGCAAAATACGTGTTAAGTAGCTCTGCTTTCTCCCTGTTGCTTGTCACCTTCTTGCCACTTTCTCCCTGCAATGGACCAATTGTTTCCTTGACTTTTTTCTTGTTTCTAATATGTTGGAAGAAGCTTTTTTTGTTACTTTTTACTTTTGTCGCAAGCCTTTGTTCATTGTGAGCCTTAGCTTTCCTCACTTCATCTTTACAGGCTCGGGCTATTTGCTGGTATTCTGCCTTAGTTATTTCCCCTTCTTTCCACTTTTTATACTTGTCCTGTTTGTCTTTCAATTTGTCAGAGAGTTCTTTATGCAGCCATGCTGGTTTCTTTTGAGACCTATTATTTTTCTTCTTCATTGGTATTGTGCTAGTCTGGGCTTTTATAATCTCACTTTTCAAAATTTCCCAAGCTTCTTGAGTTGTTTTCCCCTTGAGGATTCTCATCCATGGAATCTTTCCCAAGTTCTCTCTAAGTTTATTGAAATTAGCTCTCTTAAAGTCCAAGACTCTAGTTTGATTTTGTTCTACTGCTTGTGCTTGCATAATGTTGCAAGCTTTTTAAATATTTAAATATTTCTTTTAAAAATATTAAGCACTCATGTGTTCATCACAGATTGTTGTCATATCTTTGCTCAATGTTGAGCTATTTGCTAAAGATTCCATTTATATTACTGCCTGCTTTTCCACAATAAACTGTTCTTAATGCAATCAGCAACCAATCTTCAACTTCATATTTATTCAAAATCCAAGCCTATTTACTACCATATATTTCCCTAAATTGACAAATGTGTTTTTTCACTATCTTACAATTTTTCAATAAATGTTATGTCACATTCATATTACTTCAAATATAACATATTTACCGATATTTTCATTCATAAGAAAGGCAAAGGTGTTTCCCATATGCATTTCTTCCCTATCCCTGGGCCATCATACCAAGTAAAACCATTAAAATAACCTGGGCTGCTTTCTATCCCTCTCTCTTTTTTCTCCTTCAACGTTCATTCTGGAATTTAAAAAGTGTAATTTGAGCTGTGATAGATCTTCACTTATTTTTCATTCCATGAAACTCCCATGACAATTTAATGACTAATGTGTACTCTTTCTTTACATTTTTCCTGCCCTTCCATTTTTATTCCAGTGTCCTTGAATTACACTGTGTAATATCAACCAATAATTCTAGTGCAGCCAAAATGACATCAGTGTAAAATCTAAGTACACATTAGGTACAATTTGTTCTTTTAAATTTGATTCTTCTTGAGGTTCTCTTATACATCCAAATGATTAGATTTGAGCAAATGCCTGGCAATTGTGACTCTCTTCCCCCACCTTTTTTTTTAAATAAAAACAACCTTGATGCCACTTCTCTTTGTCCATCACTATTCCCATTTTGACTCTTTTTTGTTTTTACAAACATTCCATGGCAGATTTTATTCACTGAATTAAACTTAATTTTCATTTGAAAGATTATAATGGAAACAAAAACTTAGATTTTTTTGTGGTACTTAATCTGCAGGCTGCTCAACTGAATATTATTTCAAAGTAGTGCTACTTGGATTGAGTGGGGGAAATAAACTGGGTCTCTTTTGTGGCTTGCATTTCATATGTCCAAATTGCTCATCTTAGTGATTTATATTAAAGGACATTGAACAGAGGTCTTAAAAAACCATTTTTACTGGTTTAAGTAACAGATTCAGATGGATGATAATGAAACATGACATTATAGAACTAAAGAGCAATAACAAAGCATTACTAATGCAGAAAATATTTAAGAACTTAGCTATTTCAGGTTTAAATACATATACATAGTATTTCTATCAAACATTCATTGTTTATTGCAAAGAATATTGAAAAATTAACTTTTAAATTATTTTAAAATTGTATGTTCGTTTCCACATTTGGACACTACACAATTCATCTTTACTTGAACTAAATAATTTCACACACTTCATTTTGAAAAAAGAGGGAATGATCATGTGAGAATTTGTTTTGTAACAGCTTACTTTTTATATACATTTTGCCTTACCCACAATTTTGTTGTGCAAGTCATTCAGCTTTTATTTGTTCAGGAAAACGATGTTTGTGTTAGTTAAGGGATAATCCACATAACTACTTCAGCATGGCAAGTTTATTGTACAGTCTAAAGCCCACTGGTAAATGTAAAAAATGATGTAAATGACAATTGATGGTGAATATTTTGAATAACTCCTTAAAACAGCAGAATGATTACAAGTTAGTGGTGGCTTGCTACTAATCTTCCTAATAGAGAAAACACGGTGCTGCTATTCATATCCCTCAGTTGCCAGCATTTGTAATAAAGAGGCAAGGGACCATCCTGGACAGCAGACAAGTATTTTGAAGTTGAACAAAAACATGTAGCCATCATGCAACATATCAATTGCCTCTCAGCTAGGGTCAGCCGCAGGCATATTATCTGAGCACATTTCTCCTCCCCTCCCCAGAGAGGCATGGAGACAGTACTTGCAATAGCAAGAATACAGGACATGTTGTTGGACAGGAAGATAAATGATGGGATATGGATCCCCAATTTGCCAATAGTCAAAACAATTAGCACACCACACTTGTTTGATGGCCATCTATGTCGTGGACTTAGCCTTTTGGCAGTCATAATGATAGACTACAAATACTACCTGTAGACATTTTTTTTCAGTCAGTGGTACAATGCTCCATTCATAGTTGCTGCCTCTATTTTAAAAATCTGGATTGGCCCCTAAGTGGGCTGTTGTTGAGGCAAGATAGCTGAACAGTATTTGCAGTACTTGATGCTTGCACGAGAGAATAGCTCACTGCTACATATTGGTCCATTTCATGATTATAATGCCAAACCTTTCCACTTCCATCCACCATTGCTGCAGGTTGCAAAGGGAAGAGCAAATTGCTTGCTACTAAGGAAACCAGGTGCTGATAAATATAAGGCTCTAACACTCCCATGCTGTCTTTTCTGAATCCCTTCTGCCTGCTCTGCAGTTGATTGTGTCAGTCCCCTAAATAGCATTGCAGACAATTTCACAGACATATTGTAGCAGCCTTTGAACTATATGCTGCTACCCAGGATCACAGCAGGCTGCAAAGGGAACATAGCTGGACAGCATTAGCCACATCTGCTGCTACAAATGTTCTCTTGGATGCTCACATAAGAGTAGTGGAAGATCATCATGGCTATACATCAAACCATTTACTGAATAGGTGGCCATGGCCATCATACCATTTCCACCACTTTCACCATTACTACCAACTGTCATCCTTGTATCTTATTCACCTGTACTGGCAGGTCCTCCTGAAACAAGACCTCTACGGAAAAAAACAGAGGAGATCTGGATAATTCATTTTGCCAGCTGCTGACCTGGGACAGAAGTTACCTTGCATCTGAACAACTCCTTGCTACGAATGCAAGTTGCACCCTATGTAGACACACAGAATGGGGGAGGAAGGGAGGTGAGATTGGGGCAAGACATTCAAGTAGTCATGTAAATATATTTAAGTCCAGGCAATTGTGTAAGGCAAGATATAATTCACTGCTTTGCTTTCTGAATATAATTAAAGATCAAGACACTTCTGAATGTAATTAATAGTTTGCTTCTTTTGCATGAAGAAGTCTGTTTGATCAGCTATGCCGCCAGATTAATTTGTCAAGGGATTATTATGGTAATTCAATTCTTTTCAACTGCTGCTGAGTTAAAATATACATAGCCAAGTCATTGCTTTTCCTTTACTGCTTGGATTGTGTTACTTTGCAAGCCATTCTCTGCATCTTTATAAATGCAGACATAAATTATAAGATTTTCAGCAATAATCATGAAATAACCATTTAATGTCATGATTGTGATTATCTGGATTGTTTTATTCTTTTTTTAAAAAGGTTACTTACCATATCTATTTGCTTGGCTTTTATTACTAATGGTCTAAGAAATCCCAATAAGTAAATAAAAGGAAGGAATATTTGATCCACAGACCTCATCTATATAATTTACCCACCCTGTTTCCCAGGGGTGGGTTCCAATTTTTTTTCACTAATCCCCCTGTGGGCGTGGCTTATTTTGTGGGTGTGGTTTGATGGTCATGTGGGAGTGACTTGTCAGTCATGTGACTGGGTGGGAGTGGATTACCGGTCATGTGATCAAGTGTCTGAATTTTGATCACATGACCATGGGGATGCTGGAACGGTCATTAAGTGTGAAAAATGGTCATAAGTCACATTTTTCAGTGCCGTTGTAACTTTGAACGGTCACTAAACAAACTGTTGTAAATTGAGGACTTACCTATTCAAGGACATAATCTGACTAAGCCATTTTAATTCATTGAAAAGAAACCCCAAATAATTGGGCAGCTTAAAATGTTTAATAAGTGCCTGAACACAACACAGTTGTAGGTATTGAAGGGTATTTATTGTGCCATGGCTTCTACGCTTCATACATTATGATGGCTTTCCCCAGGGAAAGGATACTGTAAAATCCCCATTCCCTCCCCACTCCAGGGAAAGGATACTGTAAAATCCCCATTCCCTCCCCACTCCAGGGAAAGGATACTGTAAAATCCCCATTCCCTCCCCACTCCGGGGGAAGGATACTGTAAAATCTCCATTCCCACCCCACTCCAGGGGAAGGATACTGTAAAATCCCCATTCCCACCCACTCCAGGAATAGGATACTGTAAAATCCCCATTCCCACCCCACTCCAAGGGAAGGATACTGTAAAATCCCCATTCCCATCCCACTCCAAGGGAAGGATACTGTAAAATCCCCATTCCCATCCCACTCCAGGGAAAGGATACTGTAAAATCCCCATTCCCTCCCCACTCCAGGGGAAGGATACTGTAAAATCTCCATTCCCTCCCCACTCCAGGGGAAGGATACTGTAAAATCCCCATTCCCTCCCCACTCCAGGGGAAGGATACTGTAAAATCTCCATTCCCACCCCACTCCAGGGGAAGGATACTGTAAAATCCCCATTCCCACCCACTCCAGGAATAGGATACTGTAAAATCCCCATTCCCACCCCACTCCAGGGGAAGGATACTGTAAAATCCCCATTCCCACCCCACTCCAGGGAAAGGACTCACTCCCAAGGAAAGCCCTCTGGAATGGCAACAGCAGCATACGTGGCTGCAAGAGGAAGAGAGGCAGGGTGAGATGCTTTCCGGCTCTCCTCATCACAGAAGCATCAACCCCTCTTTGCTAGCAGCCACCCTGTTTTTCAAATGGGATGGGCCAGGAGGGAGGAGGGCGAAGGGGACAGAAGCATTAACCCCTCACTCTCTCCTCTTTGCTAGCAGCCGCCCTGTTTTTCAAATGGGATTGGCAAAGACAGCACTGGAGCCGTAGCGCCAAAATTGCGCAATGGGCGGGCCACTACCGGAACAGTGTTCCGGACTGCACCAGTAGGAACCCACCTCTGCTGTTTCCTTTCTGAAGCCTAGAAAATGAGGGTTTAATGTGTGCACTCGCAAAACCAAAATGTTTTGCCTATTGCTATGTGTCTTCATTGTGTAGAATTCCTTCCCTTGTAGGCCTCAATCTGCTGTTTTTATTTCTATTTAATTGCTAGCTTACAAGAAACACAACCTTGTAGAGAGTTGTAGTCATTCATTGCCTTTTGAAACTTGCTTCCTGACTCTCAGCCAATGGAGGAAATAGTATGAGAAGTTCTTCAGAGGAAATACAGTAGAATTACTGGGCAAGGTGTTTATACCATAGGCTGTTTCTAGCTTTGATAAATAAAAGCAGCACAAAACAGTTTTCTGATACTTTTTCAGCCTTTAGCTGAAATTATTATCACTGCCAGATAGGTTTCTGGCAGTCATAATGTCCAGACAGTTGGGCTGGAAATGACTAGATTCTTTATGGGAAGATGTAAACGATCTTTGTGATCATATTATAAGCAACTGCGTTCTCTTTGCTGATGATGTTAAACTATTTAACACCAGCGACAATGCTGTTACCCTTCAAAAAGACCTTGATCATGTAGCAGAATGGTCAAACAACTGGCAACTTTAAATCTCAACCAACAAATGCTCTGTCTTACACATTGGCAAAAAGAATCAGAATACAAAATACAAACTTGGAGGAAACGAACTTGTAGATGACCCTCACTCTGTCAAAGACCTTGGAGTACTCATATCCAATGACCTAAGTGCTAGAGCCCACTGTAATAACAATACAGCTCACATGTCTGGAACCCGCACTGCATATCAGACATTAATACAATCGAGAGAGTCCAGAAATATTTCACAAGAGTCCTCCACTCCTCCGCTCGCAACAAAATACCTTATTCCACCAGATTTGAAATACTGGGATTAGACAATTTACAACTACGTCACCTCCAATCTGATCTAAATGTAGTTCATAAAATCATATACCAAAATGTCCTTCCTGTTAATGACTTCTTCAGCTTCAACCGCAGCAATACACGAGCACGTAATAGATTCAAACTAAATGTAAACCGCTCCAAACTCGACTGCAGAAAATACGACTTCAGCAATAGAATGATCAATGCCTGGAATGCACTACCTGACTTTGTGGTTTCTTTCCCAAACCCCAAAACCTTTAACCTTAGACTGTCTACAGTCAACCTCTCCCCGTTTCTAAGAGGTCTGTAAGGGGCGTGCATAAGCGCACCACTGTGCCTACCGTCCCTGTCCTACTGTCCTGTTGTCCTCTTTTATCATTACTTTTTTTACTTATGTTATGTTTATACAAACAACTACTATCCTATACATGTTTGACAAATAAATAAATGAATAAATAAATGAATAAATGAATGAATGAATGAATAAATAAATAAATAAATGTACTGTAAGTTACAGAGGACTCACTGACACAATCATTGCTAGTCATGGCTGACTATAATATGCAGAAGAAGAAGAATTAACATTCAATATAATTCTATGATGACAGATTAGCAGATTTTTTTTAGTATAATTTTATTCACGCCAACTGTTTGGTTTACCCTAATTTAAATTTAGGAAGTTTCATAAGTAAAAGATGGAAATTGTATCTGAATCATTTGTTGACTCAGTTGTTGCTATAGTTTTTTTTATAAACTCCTAACACAAGATTAGTCTATAATTAAAATCTGTGTTAATATCAACACAAATTGATGATCTTAACTAGTATTCTCTGTGCAAATGCTGTGTTTTTATTCTATAAATGGAAGATGATTAATAATCTAACTCAAAGGCAAGATGGCATGCTATCGTCTGTTGGTTTGCAGATTAATCATTTAACATATTGGTCTCAGAGGAGCTTGTGCAATGCTTTTGAGTAAATTGTGGCATTGTGAGTATACTAGGAATGAGTCCAAATCTTGGGGAAATGATCACAGAAAGTACTTTGCATAAAGTGACTTATTTAAAGAAAAGCAAATTTCCCTCTGAGCTCAATCAAAGTATTAAAGTATTAAAAAGTATTAACTATTAAATTATGGTTTGGTCCTTGCTTTTCACCATTAAACATAACAATATTGTAGTAAAATAGTTCCAAGGCACTATTTTTTATTATTTGATTTTCAACTGGGGAAATCAGAGAATACTTGAGATATGTTTCTGGGAATGTATCTGCATGAAAATGCAGGTCAAGTGAACATGTAAAATATTGTTCCTGATGTAGAGAGAGCTAGGCATACTGAAAAAAATTATATTCAAAGGCTAAGAAGATTATAGACTACACATATTATTTGAAAAGCATTCATTCATGGAGTCATATAGTTGAAGTAGAATCCAATATATTTTAAAACTGCAAACTAAAAGAATATTTTAAAAACGAGTGACACAATGAAAAACATTAAAAGTATGTATTTGAGTGTATGAGGGAGGGAGGAGGGAGGGCAGGAGGGAGGGAGGAAGGAAGGACTAGAGAATGTAGCAAATATCTCTGTTTTTAAAAAAGATTCATAATCACGCAGAACAATTTTGGATATATTTTCAAAATTTCAAATATTTTGGGTACATTTTCACTAGAACAATAAGTTTTGGAGACAAAAAGGTTCAGTTAGAAACGTCTTTTCTTGCTGACCCTAAATTGTTTTCATTTTTTAAATTTCTCAATCAGAATATGCCAAATAAGATATTTTGCTATGGGGAATAAGGTAGAATAAGAATTCCTTCCTGTTGCCTATGTAAAATATGATTTATAGATGACTCATTGCTCAAGACATTTGCCATAACACTTTTTTCTCCATTGTTTCAGAAGTGTACTGTATAAGGAAGCTCTTCCCTTGCAAAATGTCTGAAATGTCAGCATTTGTGGTGGACATGTCAAAAAGCGAAAAAATATTGGACAAAAATACATACATAGCTGGAAAAAATGATAAAACAAAATATAGATTTGGAACCAGAGACATTTTTGTTGGGCATTTTACCAGACGAGTATAACAAAGGGAATGTACCGTATTTTTCAGTGTATAAGATGCACTTCCCTCCCTAAAAGAGGGTGAAAATTTGGGTGCGTTTTATACACTGAATGTAGTCCCTGGCTCCCACCCTTTAGCCTCTGCCTCCCAGCAATTTGCCTCCTTGCAGCAAACATCATACAGCCTGTTTCAGCTTCAGCACAGCCAGATATACCCGTATTTTTCGGAGTATAAGACGCTCCAAAGTATAAGACGCACCTAGCTTTTGGGGAAGAAAACAAGAAAAAAAATCTGCCTCTGCCTCCCAGCAATTTGCCTTCTTACAGCAAACAGCAAACAGTCTGTTTCTGTTTTAGTTTCAGCACAGCCTGATTAGCACAAGCAGCTGATTGTCGGTTAGATCGGCCTCCCGACCATCAGCTGTTTCAGGCTGCAGGGATTGCCATTGCCTATTGTCGCCTCAGCGTGCCCCATTTTTGGCCTCCGCATCCCATTTTTGGCCTCTGTGCACCCTTTATTCGGTCTCCGCGCACCCCATTTTCCACCCATTCCAATCCCCACTGCCCGGAACAGATGGAAAATGGGGCACTTGGAGGCTGAGAACAGGGTGTGGGGAGGCTGAAAACTGGTTGCGGAGGCCAAAAATGGGGCTCGTGGAGGCGGCAATAGACTATGGCAATCCCTTCAGCCTGAAACAGCTGATCGTAGGGAGGCCGATCTAATCAACAATCAGCTGCTTGTGCTAATCAGGCTGTGCGAACTGAAACTGAAACAGGCTGTTTGCTGTTTGCTGCAAGGAGGCAAATTGCTGGGAGGCAGAGGCAGATTTTTTTTTCTTGTTTTCCTCCCCAAAAGTTAGGTGCGTCTTATACTTCGAAGAGTTTTATACTCCGAAAAATACGGGTATATCTGATTTTACATGTATTGACTGCAGCGAGAATAGTATTTGCACAAAAATGGAAAAGTGAAGAGATCCCAACAGATGAAGATGTGATTAGAAAAATATTAGAATGTGCAGAAATGGATAAGCTAACACTTACAATTAAGGAAAAGAAAGAAACTGAATGTTTTTTTGACTTGGGACTTATTTTATCAATGGCTAGCTGACAAAAACTGGAGCTAGAAACAGGGAAATACATGGAAGGATCAGTGATATAAGGAAGATATGTTAACTTGGTTAAACAAATATTATAATAATAATTATTAATATTAATATAATTGAATTGATGCAAGGAATATTGTTGTAAACACTTTGATTATTATTTCCTAAAATGATTTGTACCCAGACAACATCCTGTTCAACTGAAATTGGAATTTTTGTATGTTATAAAACAAAATAAAAACTTAGAACCAAAAAAAAGGAAGTTCTTCCCTGACTAATGATCATTTTCTTGCTGCTACTACATCAAACAATTGTGTTAATAGCTCTAACTTTGTGGCTGAAATCTGAAAGCACTTGAAGGAAGCCATTTTGACTTTGCCTGCAGGAAGGAAAATGCCCTGAACCAACTTCTGGAAAGAGGTTGCATTCTCTGAAATATCTTGAAGTGACAATCTGTACCAATCTAAGGAATTTCCTGGAGATTTTGCTGCCCTCTAGTGAACTACAAAAAGTAGGTTAAAAGGTCACAATGCCTTTGCTGGTTAAGCAAGCTGTATGGAATGCACCCATGGGCATCTTTATGGTTTAAATGCTCTCCAATCAGTTTAGTCTTGTTTTTATAGTCAGAGAAAAATCCAATCAGTTTTCTAATTTTAGGCATTTTCTACGAGAACATCTAGACCCTCAGTGTTTGTGTTTAAAGTGCAATTATTTATTCTGTATCTCAGGCAAATATTTTTCTTATAGTGCTTCACATTACAGAGGCTGGCTTCTTATCCACATTGACTATATGGCTGATGACTAAAGTAGTTGGGGTATGTATTATTCGTGTGTGTGTGTGCTTATCTGCCTACTTTCCTACTCATGAGTTATTTGAACATGTGAAATTTGTATGATCCTTTTCTCTTTCTAGCAGGGAAGTTGAAATCAGTTTCTAAAAGTTGTCCTTTCTTTGGCACAGAATACAATTTAAATATTTCTCCCCCACTTGCCATAGATACTGAGGACCCACTTCAAGTAATTTGAGGAATGATAGCGTACTTCTTTTCACATTTTTCTGTTGCTGTTTGGAAATCAGTAGGTTGTCGTGAGTATTTTATTTTGCTTTTATTTTTGAATATTACTGATGAATTATTTTTACTTTTGTATCCTGTTATCATCTTTATTATTTTTATAAACAATTAAAGGCAGTAACACATCTAATATTCCTTCTTCCTCCTATTTTCTCTACAACCAAACAACCATCTGAGCTGAGTTAGACTGAGAGAAGGTGACTGGACTAAAGTGATCCAGCTGGCTTTCATGCCTAAAGTGGCGCTAGAATTCACAGTCTCCTGGTTTCTAGTCTGGTACCTTAACTGCTAAACCATACTGGCTTATGACTACATATTACCATTTTTGGCAAACAGAGGAATCTTTTTTGCTATTTTCAAGACGTATTCGGTAAATAACATTTTTTGGAATTCATTTAATGAGACCATAAGAAAATCACTTTAACATTCTCTTGCTCTTGGTTAATCATAAAAAAAAAAACCTGAAAGAAAATGAATTTAAAAATCAAACAGAACCAACAATCCCTACTTTGACTGACAAATTCAACAGATTACATAAGGGCACTTGAACAAAACAGTTTTTCCAGAAGAAGAAAACCCACAACATGCACTTAACAAGAGCTCCATTACCAAAGTAACAATATAATGTCCCATTAGAAGAGCTGTGAGTAAGAATGTTATCCAGACCAGTACAATTACACTGCAGCAACCCAGAATATGAGATAAAGAAACAGACCACCTATACAACATCTTGGAACAAAATGGATACGATGCAACTTTATTAGAAAGTGCCTGACCATTCAACCCAAATACAGCACAATAAATGCAAGCTTTAAAAAGGATAACAGTGCCATACATCAGAAACATCTCACAAAATATCAACAGACCATCAGAACCAGGGGTGGGTTCTAACTTACCTCACTACCAGTTCGCTTCCTCCCGTGCCGCGTGGGCATGCCTTGTGGGTGCATGCGCGCTTTGCACGCACGGACATTCACAGTGCCGGGGAAAAAATTATTTTTTAAAAAAAAACTGAAAACAACTGCATGCACAGCAATAACTGCATATTATTCAAACTTTATAACAGTGAAACTTCATACTATTTACCTCATTCCTGATAACGTTCTTTGGTACAGCATTGAAACACTCTAAAACACACTTTATATTACTGCATTTATTTTATTTCTGTAGATTGCTAAAAGAAACAGCTGGCTATATTAAAAAGTTTTCTAAACCATTTGTCTCTTATTCTATTCTATGATTTAGTGATTCTTTGTTTAAATAGATTCATTTAAATAGTGAATCTTTTTAAGCCCATCAAATAGATTTTAAAATATTCTTATTAGTAGTATTAGCACTTTTCTCAGTGTGAAGTTCCAGAAGGAGTTCCAGAGGGATTGACATTCTCACCTCTCCTATTTAACATTTATTAGAAGCCATTGGGGGAGTACAGAGTCAAATAATATCCATGTACTTTGACTCCTGGCCAAATAAGAAATGTGGTTTGAAATTCTATCTTGGTGTTTGGAGGCTCAGCCCCAACAAGACAGAAAAACTATGGGTACGAATGCTCTCTGGTTTCTGTGATAGTTTCAGTGGTGGGTTGCTCCCGGTTTGGCCCGGTTCTTAGAACCGGTAGCGCCGGCAGCGGGAGGCTCTGCCCACCCACCCGGAACGCTTCTGCGCATGCGCAGAAGCGTCGCCTGCACGCACAAGCACGCACGCGAACCAGTAGTAAAGGCTTTAGAACCTACTACTGGATAGTTTATCTTAACTCTGCATTTGGAAGCACATCCTCTGGTACAGATGAACCATAATCTGAAGGCTCTCCTGAATTTACAGTTTCTGTTCAAAGAGTAGGTGACAGCTGTGATAAGGAGGGCCTTAGCATTACTCCAACTAGTGTATCAGTTATGACCTTTTCTTGATTGGCAGGGTTTACTCATTCGTCCTTGGTCAATTCCTATATGGGTTACTGCAATGTGTACTTGAACACAGTAGGTTTGTTCATGAAATACATGTGTTTTGAGAACTACATTGCTTACCCATGTATTTGAAGGTACTGTTTCAAGGTGGTGGTCCTTACCTTTAGCCCGTTGTACAGTATATCAGAACTTGAATACCATATCACTGTCTACACCCAACACTGACTTGAGAAGGCTTGAAAAAAGCACCTTTTTATTTTTTCACTTTTCTGAATGAAATCATTATAATACAGTAACCACTTCATGACTGTGATTTGAAGATTCTGAATGCTCATGATTTTGCTCATACATCACTGTGATAAATTCTTGCATAGAAGGTCAATGTCATTCATCTTTTTGTTGCTTTTCAAAATGCTACCCTGGAACAAGATGGATAACTCATAGTCCACAAACCATATGGTCTCTCATCTCCAGTTTGTCTGTCCCTGAAGCTGTATCCACCTGCAATTATACTGGACCACACAATTATAATATAGAATTGACTCTCCCTCCCTCCCTCCCTCCCTCCCTCCCTCCCTCCCCCCCCCCCCTCTCTCTCTCTCTCTCTCTCTCTCTCTCTCTCTCTCTCTCTCTCTCTCTCTCTCTCTCTCTCTCTCTCTCTCTCTCTCTCTCTCTCTCTATATATATATATATATATATATATATATATATATATATATATATATGTAGGTCTTTGGGTATTCGGGTTTTCTCCCGCGTGAAATTGGAAGTGTCTTGGTGACGTTTCGATGAAGTCTCATTCATCATCTTCAGGCTGGTGTCTTCTGCTTCCTGCTTCTAGGAGCAATGTGAGATTGCTGCTGTTTCTTCTTTTTAACTGCCAGTGGAGGTTTGAACTGATAGGATGGGAGCTTGGCTGTGTTCTGAACACCCCCAGCCAATCAGAGCACAGCTAACCCCCCAGCCAATCAGAGCACAGCCAAGCCCCCAACCAATCAGAACACACCTCCAACCAATCAGAACACAGCCAAGCTCCCATCCTATCAGTTCAAACCTCCACTGGCAGTTAAAAGGAAGAAACAGCAGCAATCTCACATTGCTCCTAGAAGCAGGAAGCAGAAGACACAGAAGTCTGAAGATGATGAATGAGACTTCATCGAAACGTCGCCAAGACACTTCCAATTTCACGCGGGAGAAAACCCGAATACCCAAAGACCTACATACAAACACCCGCGAAAACCTCAGAAAACATATATATATATATATATATATATATATATATATATATATATATATATATATATATATATATATATATATATATATATATATATATATATATATATATATATATATATATATATATATATATATATATATATATAAAATCTTGAAAGAGAGTTAAAGACTGAGAAAATACCTTGATGTAGTATTGAGGGATGACACAGAAAAGCTTTGTGATGAGTGATGTGCTGTACCAGAATGGAATGAGCTAAAACAATCCGTAGCACTATTCACTGTTTTATTTAATTGTGACTGCTATGAAACTTAATTTTGTAGACACCTGACAGTTTTCCCAAGACTAGACTAACAGCATGAATTTGTGGCCTTACTCATAATTGGAATTAAAGTGCAGAATACCCAGTATGAGATGGTTATTTTACCTGTAGTAGCATGAAACTGGATAAACAGATGTGGCTTGTTCATTCTTAGGAAACGCTACAGAGTACTCCCATTTCTTAAGATTATAAGTAAAATTGTCTGGCTTCTCACTGTGATTATTTTCAGTTATACTGCAGTTTCAAAAGAATGCATTTCTGTAACTCCTAAATCTTTGATTTTGTAACTCCTAATGCAAATAAAAATATGAGATAAGATTTACATCTTTTTCTGCTTTATTCTTGCAAATATATCCCTGAATGTTGCTTTGAAAGATTCAATTTTAAATTTTTCTTTTAAAAATGTAAAGCAATATAAACAGTTATATTGCTTCAACCACTATGTTGCCTGTTTTAATCATCAGTCAAGATGGTGGCTGAAGCAATATGTAATCCAATCCTTGTCCCTTCTGCCTGCCTGCCTGCGTGTGTGTGTGTGTGTGTGTGTGTGTGTGTGTGTGTGTGTGTGTGTTTGTACACAGAGACAGACACACAAGACAGGGTTATAGGGATATTCTTAGATTATGATGCCAAATGACCATTTTCCTGTTTTGACACTTCCCATGGGCATCAATAAGCTGGTGAGTTTACTTTGTGTTTTGGTTTCTTATTAGAATCCTGAAATCCACCAGTTGCAACTTGGTACAAGAGTCATGAAATTTAAGAATTTTGAATACATATATCTAAGTACCAAGAAAAAAAGAACTCACAGTCCTTCCATTATGAAGTCCATTCTTGTTCTTTTCTTTATTCCAGGATGATAATACTGTTTTAATAATGTAAGGGTTGAAGCTGGCAAGGCCTGAAGTAAAAAAAAAAGTGAGACCAGACATTATTGTTAAATCACTGTGAAAGTGCCCTCAACATTTCAGCCTTCATTCAGTAAAGCAAAAATCTGTTACTATGTATGGGCAGGAGAAAAAAAGGGTTTAAACTAAGGGTGACCAGACGTCCCACTTTTGGCGGGACAGACACGCTTTTCAAGCGTGTGTCCCGCGTCCCGCATTCTTTCCAAAAAGTCACGCTTTTTTGGAAAGAATGCCGAAACAGCGGGACGTCTGGTCACCTTACACTATAGTGCTGACCGTGAAGACATTACATGCTGCCACCTGCTGGGGCCTCATAGCACTAATAAGTCGTCGTCCCTGCCCCTCTCCTATGCACCCGCCCTTCGTTATTGAGAGACAGCGAGAAAAAAGTGACCTATCAGTAGGCGGGAATTGGCGAACGTTATTCGCGTGCGCTCTTTCTTTATCTTGATCCCAACCTCACGGTCTTTCTGTGGCTGTTTCCAGGTTTTTCTAAGCTTTAGGACACCGCACTGAAAGAGGACAAAGAACACTGGGGAGAGCTAGCGATCGACATCAAAGGTCGGCTGCCGGGGGGAGGGGGAGGATTATTGAATGCGAATTCTGGAGCTATACTCTCCCCATTGGCGGGCGGCAAACGAAGACCCGCCTCCTTCCCTCCCTTCAACGCGGTCCAGGGCTGAGATCGCCTGGTACAGATCGTTGGACGTTTATTGGGGTACTTGCTGTCTTCTCCGTTGCTGATGCTTCAGAAATACGTTCCTTTTTTAAGTTAAGTAAACCAACGCAGCAGATGTATTGCCAAAGGAAGATGATTGACTCGAACAAACGAATACCTTTGGCTGCTTTGTGGGGACGCAAATCGCTCTGAGTAATTCTTTGTAGGTTTAGTCGGAAGCAAACTCCGAATTTCTCCATAGAAGTTACTGGTAAACGTGTACAGTATTTTAAAAACGGGCTTAAGCTGTACATTATATTTTTAGCATCAGTGAACGAGGAAGACACAGGAGAACCGGAAACCTCCCGGACCATGAGACTCCGCATTTAGCCAGCCAGCCAGCCAGCCAGCCCAAGCCACTGCCAGCTCCCGAAGGGGAGGCGGGAGGCGAGGAAAGGCCTCCCGCCTCCCCCCACCCACCTGGATGCCGACATTAGCGTTCTTTTGCCCTCTGCGCATGCGCAGCGTTCTGCGCATGCGCAGAGGGCAAAACTCAAATGGCGGCGTCCAGGCAGCCCCGCCCCCGTCAATGGTGTCCCGCTTAAAAAAGTATATCTGGTCACTTTAGTTTAAACACTCAAGCTGACCTATAAATGTGGCCAAATTTCTACATTCTGTCATACCTGAACTATATCAATATAAAATCTTCTGCAATAAAAGCAACTAATTTATTCCAGTCTCAACCTTGACCTCCACCACTAAGGTCATGAGTGCATGTCTGCACTCCTAGAGATACATTTATTACCTTGCTGAGGTTGAAACTGTGGGAGTAAATCAAGCATCCCTTTATCCCAACCTCACAGGACAAAATATACTCAAGTCTCCAGGATTAAAATTATTGCTTGTGAATCCAGTGCCTAGATTCACAATACCTTGCTCTGATACTAGAATCATATGATGATCAAATAAATCAATTGGATCCAAGTGATTAATCAACTCAGACTATTTTATTAATCCATGATTCATGCTGGCATTTTGCCAATACATATGGTTACCATGCTTGTAATTCTGAAATAGAGGATACTCTGGAGAAATAGGAAATATGCAATTCATCTGCTTGTGGGAAGTAGGCATTTGAATTTTCGGCTGCCTGAAACAAATAAATAAAAATCCTGTTCACCAAAATTTTGTTATCCCCACACTGTGACAAATGTACTGTATATCCTACATTGAATGCTTCCATACCATGGAGTTGATCTCTTAAAAGATTCCGCATGAACAATTCAAACAATGAATATAAAACTTGGTCAATATATAAATACTTTGCTCCCTCTTTCTGGTGATTTCTCTGTTAAATGGTTCAAAATCACAGCCTGCTATATTGCTGTGTGCTAAATTGATTGTTTGATTATGTCTTACCAAGTTGTGTTGACTTTTAGTGACCTCATGAATAGACACTCCCCAGGATGAATATCCTGAATATCCAAGTGGAAATGGTCAGCTACATACCGTATTTTTCGGAGTATAAGACGCACCTTTTTACCCCCAAAAAGAGGGTCAAAAACTGGGTGCGTCTTATACACCAAATGGTGCATTTTGGGGGGGGGGAGTTGATGCGACCCTGCTTTAGTCGCCACTGCCGGAGCGCAGGGACGCTGCCGCCACAGCCACCGGAGTGCAGAGCTGCCGCCGCCCCCTTGCAGCCCCCACCCCCGCCGCAGGACCCGACGCCGACGGTGGGGGTTTGGGCAGTAGCGGCGGTGGCTCGCTTCGGGTAGCGGCGGGGACACCAGCTGGAACAGTGCTGGGGGGACAACGGCGGCGGCTGGGACAGCGGTGGGGGCGAGCTCCCCGATGACTAAAACCTTAAAGAGATGTTCCCGGTTCTCAGGCACTCCGACGCCGCCTCCGCCTCTCTCTGCTCCAGCCATTCCGGCTTCGCCACTCAGCTGGCTTCCACCCTCCTCGTGCGAAAGCCCAGCACCGGCGGGAGCAAGAAAGGAAAGAGGGAGCGCTCCCTCTCACGTGGATTTCCCCCCGCCGACTCCGGGAACTCTCTTTGTCCAACGCCGCTTCTTTGGCGGGAAGAGACGTTCCCGACAGCCAGCAGGCACAGAAGAAAAAGAAGGTGGGAACCACCTGACTGGAGTCACAGGACGCGGAAACCCGGCGAGTTATAAAACTTGTGAAAAGGGGCGAAGGCCGTTCGCTTCCCCCTTTTAGAGGCGCTTCTTCACTAGGGGAGGAAACTTAGGCAAAAAGTGCATTTCTCTCGGCTTTTATTTTGAAAGGAAAGCAGCGCACGGGCGGGCGGGGGGAGAGGGAGAGCTGCGTTTTCTGCACGGAGATACATCAGCCAAGCGGGAGAAAGGCGTAGCCGACTCACTCGGATGCTCTCTGTAGTCGGAAGGATGGACCAAAATCCCTCCGGCGAGGCGGATGGAGGAAAACAAAAGGACAGCGGTTGTCTCTAGTAGCTAGTAGCTGGGACAGCGGTGGCGGGGGGGACAGCTGTCCCCGCCCCCACCGCTGTCCCAACTGCTGTCCCAGCCACCGCCGCTGTCCCCGCTCCCAGCATTGTCCCAGCTGGCGTCCCCACCGCTACCCGAAGCGAGCCGCCACCGCCGCTACTGCCCAAAACCCCCCGACACCGACTGAAGCCTGCTCCCGAGGCACCACTGCTGCCGTTCGAAGAGAGCTGATAGGTGAGAACTTTTTAAAAGGGTTTTTTTAAAGGTTGCCAACTGGAGGAGGAATTCTGGGAGTTGAAGTCCACAAGTTTGAAGATCCTTGCACCCCCTTGGCAAGTTTAAGCCTTGTGGACTTCAACTCCCATTTCTGAGCTAGTATGACTGGAGGAGGAATTCTGGGAGTTGAAGTCCACAAGGCTTAAACTTGCCAAGGGGGTGCAAGGGTCTTCAAACTTGTGGACTTCAACTCCCAGAATTCCTCCTCCAGTCATGCTAGCTCAGGAATTGGAGTTGAAGTCCACAAGTCTTAAAGCTGTCAAGTTTGAAGACCCCTGGGTTAGGGGTTAGGGGTACAAGGGTCTTCAAACTTGGCAAGACTTTTTACAACCATGTACACTTTTTACAAACTTCAAACTTGACAGCTTTAAGACTTGTGGACTTCAACTCCCATTCTTGAGCTAGCATGACTGGAGGAGGAATTCTGGGAGTTGAAGTCCACAAGTCTTAAAGCTGTCAAGTTTGAAGTTTGTAAAAAGTGTACATGGTTGTAAAAAGTGTACATGGTTGTAAAAAGTATTCTGCTACACTGGTATTTTATTAAATAATATATTACTACACCATTTGGTTCAGGATACTTTTTTCCTTGTTTCCCCCCTCTAAAATCTAGGTGCATCTTATACTCCGGTGCGTCTTATACTCCAAAAAATACAGTAATTATAAGTACAATAGGTCTGTAGATTCATGTTGGAAACAAATGCAATTTTTGGATTGCAGTCTACCATTCTATCTCTGCCTCTAACATTTTGATAACGGTTATATACTAACAATGTGGCATTTTGAGAAATTCTGTGAAATTGACTTTATTTCTGACAGTAGGGAGATTTGTTTTTGTCTAATATGATTTTATGAAATGTGGTAATATAATATGTAGTGCAATGGCACAGTGGTTAGAATGCAGTACTGCAGGCTATTTATGCTGACTGTCGGCTGCTTGCAATTTGCCAGTTCGAATCTCACCAGGCTCAAGGTTGACACAGCCTTCCATCCTTCTGAGGTCAGTAAAATGAGGACCCAGATTGTTGGGGGCAATATGCTGACTCAGGAAACCGCTTAGAGTGGGCTGTAAAGCATTGTGAAGTGGTATATAAGTCTAAGTGCTATTGCTATTGCTATTTAGACCATATTAATACAATAATTCTACAATAGTAGTTACTAAGTGAATTTTTCTCACTACTCTTGGTTTTCTTTTAAATACTCTTTTAAATACTTTTAAATGGAGTATTTAAATATATATGTGGGGATATATATATATATATATATATATATATATATATATATATATATATATATATATATATATATATATATATATACATACACACACACACATACATACATACATACATACATACACCGTATTTTTTGGAGTATAAGACGCACCTTTTTCCTCCCTAACAGTGGCTGAAAATTTGGGTGCGTCTTATACTCTGAATGTAGCTTTTTCGGAGCTTTTTTTTCCAGCCCTAACTAGGTGCTAACGATCTTCCCAGCTCTTACCTTGCAGGCTTTTTCATTGTTACTTTCTCAGAAGAATGTTTTTCCAGCCCTAAGTCTTTGCAGGGTTTTTTTCATTGCTCTACTTGCTCCGAATAAGTTTTTTTCTAGCCCTAACCAGGTGCTAATGGTCTTCCCAGCTCTTATCGGCTTGCAGGCTCTTTCATTGTTACTCTCTCTGAAGAAGGTTTTTTTAAGTCCTAACCAGGGGATAAAATAATGTGCTGAAGCTGACCAGACTAAGGACATTAGCCAGATGAATACCTAGTAGGCAGATTTTTTCCCCTATTTTCCTCCCCAAAAACTAAGGTGTTATATTCCGGTGCGTCTTATACTCTGAAAAATACGGTGTGTGTGTGTGTGTGTGTGTGTGTGTGTGTGTGTGTGTGTGTGTGCATACACACACACACACACACACACACACACACACACACACCTACCTCCTACTGGTATTTTATGGAAGATCTCTCATTTTAAGATAGGTTATGATATATTATGATATATGATATGTTGTGGAATTCCAACAACAGACAAAGAGATTAGAAGTAGTAATAGAAGTAGTACAATTGTATAATGTTGCCTTCTCTGGCCCTTATTTTTTAGAGCAAACTGAACTACATCTGCAGAACAGCTACAGTATTTTCCACAGGAAACAATGATTATACCCTCATGTTTAACAGAATTTATATTTTAACCTCAATTAGAATTGACCATATGCCTCTCCAGTAATGGTTTCTTCCATTTTAAAAGATCACATGATATTTCAGCAGCTATGATGATGTTTCTGCCATATTCTGCTAATATGATGACATATTAAAGGGATTCCCATAGCTGCCTTTGAATAATTCTTATAGAATAGAATAGAATAGAATAGAATAGAATAGAATAGAATAGAATAGAATAGAATAGAATTATTTATTGGCCAAATGTGATTGGACACACAAGGAATTTATCTTGATGCATATGCTCTCAGTGTACATAAAAGGACAACGATGAGAAGATTAATAGTAATAGTAATAGTAATGCAGACTTAGTGAATAGAATGAGAGAGGATACTTATGATAATTAATTCATTCGGGCATTTGCATTTTGGTAATCCCCTGGACTAAAAGTAAATTTAAGCATGAATTACAGTATATCAAAAAGCTCAGATGCAAATTAAATAATTTATGTCATTTGTGCAATGATACAATAGCATCTTCCACCAGATGCCTATGGTTCTAGATGTATTTAAAATTGCAAAATTTAAAAGTGCAAAATTTAAATTCAACATTGTCTCCTTTGTTATTATGATACAGTATAACCTTATTTAGTGTGTTTATATATCTAAATATGCTGATTGGCAATGTATCAAGAAGTTTCTTTAATGAGCCAGGCTTTACAAAGCAGTTTATAAGTTTTTACATGAGAATGATTGAAAGGAAATCCATTTTTATCCCATTGATATAATACACTTACAGAAGGATTTTAAAGAAAAAATCAAGAAGGAAAAATACTATACATCTGGTTTATTCCTTTAGCACAGCTGCTCAGATGTTTAAGTTAATGTATTCTCACATTAGTCTTTTGATTTGGAACTTTTTAAAAAGTGTATAACTAGTGCTTTTTTGGTATTTTTCCTCACATTTGTCCTTGAACCCTTGCTTAGCAAACCTGACACAAGCAAACAAACCAGATCAATGTTTGTACTGATAAAAAGTGTGACTCTTACAAAAATATGCAGTTGCTATGTCATTAGGATACAGTTCTATTTTTAAAATGTGGGATGTATAAATTGCAAATATTTACATGAATACTAGACCCGAAATTCCTGGAGAGGAAAGCAAAATTCTTTGAATTTTCTACTGCAAGTCCCAGAAATATGATTTGTCATACAATACATAGACATATCCTTATGTGCATAGAGCTTTCATTTTTTTATCATGTTTTAAGTTTGAGTTCCTGTTTCTTTCCTTCTCACTCCTTCCAATTAAGAGTTGTACAAACAGATTTTTAGTAGCCAAACTGCTTTCCTAGCTTCTCATTGCAAACCCTTACAATTTGCACCAGGTTCATTTACTTGCCAGCTATGCTGTAACTGTCTGGGTTACATAAAGAAATTGAGTGAATGATTATGCAGACTATGCAATGAGGGAAATGTTAACTTGGTCTTAGGAAGAGCTACCCTGGTCCTAGTCCCTTGCTTGCCTCACCATTTCCCCCTTTCCTTCAATTGCGAAGTTGTTGGAACCTATATTCTGGATTAAATATAGATCTGGTGCAGTGGTGGGATTCAATTTTTTTTTACTGCCGGTTCTGTGGGCGTGGCTTGGTGGGCATGGCAGGGGAAGGATACTGTAAAATCTCCATTCCCTCCCCACTCCAGGGGAAGGTTACTGCAAAATCCCCATTTCCTCCCAATCAGCTGGGACTCGGGAGGCAGAGAATAGATGGGGGTGGGGCCAGTCAGAGGTGGTATTTACCGGTTCTCCTAACTACTCAAAATTTCTGCTACTGGTTCTCCAGAAGTGGTCAGAACCTGCTGAATCCCACCTCTGATCTGGTGACTCTAAAGACAGAAAAGGGGAAATCAGCCTTTAAAGAATCACACAATTGTCTCCTTCATTCTTCGGGTTTAACATCTACAGTGTCAGCTCTCTGAGGCAGGTAGGTGTGTATTTGTGCATAATGATGAGATGAGCATCATTCTCCCATGTCCTTCATAGGGTACCCGAGGAGTTGTCTTGTCCCTGTTACATTGACTCATCCCGCCCAGTGAAACAGAGAGGGCATGCTGTGAATCCCGACAACAAAGAATTTCAAGTGGCAGGATCTAGGAGGAGGGCTTTCTATTGTTGCCCCCCCTCTCTGATTGTCTTACTTGCAGAAGTGAGATGAGTCCCCACTCTTCTGATTTTCTGCAAGACTATTAAGACCTGGCTCTTTCAATTAGTACAGGGGTCTCGATATGATTCAAGCCTGCGGATGGTTCTGGAGGTTCTGCAGGCCCTGGCTGAATCTCTGCCTCTGGCACCGACTCCTCACCAGCCTCATCACTGTCCGACTCGGGAGCCAGCTGCGCAGGCCGCTGGCGCATCACCACATCAGCCTCTTCTCTGGCGGGATCCGCTACCAGCTGCACGGGCTGCTGGCAGGCCACAACAGGGGGCTTGAGACCACTCCTTCCACCTTGTTAATTTTTGTAGTCTTTTGAATTTTTTTAACTTTGATTTTTAACTTTTAATCTATACATTTTAATCTTGTTCTTAATTCTGTTTTTAACTGTGCTTTAGTCATGTGTTTATGGTTTTATTAAGTTCTTGTAAACCACCCGGTCACTCCATGAGATGGCGATGTAGAAATTTAAGAAATATATAAAAATAAACAAAGGTAAGCTCCACTCTTATATGTTGCTTTATTTTGTTATCATCATAACATACATAGCTACAAAAGGGTCTGAATTTGGCTTGTAATGGTTTGATGCTTGTTTTGATGAAAGTATCAGTTCTTGTGGATGCCTTTGTCAGCTTGCAACATGATAGAATAATTTATAGGTAGATGTTTAAATTTCAAAAAGCGAGAGTTGTTACACTGAATTTGTGACAAGTGTTAGCGCTTTCCACAATGAAATTGTCACACACTTCTATGATTCATGCTGCATTTAGACAATAATTTCCTCATGGAGCTCTGTTGCATTTTCGTAGAGAATTTGCTTTAAAATAAAGTTGGTAAGCATAATATTGGTTCACTGATTTCTTGAAATAACAAAAATTAATTGAATATGAAGATATGTTTCCTATTCTAATTGTACAAACATTATTTGTTTAGATCAGATTTCCATAACTAATTGGCTTTAGTAGAGTTAGTATATTTATATAATGTAGAAGTTATTATCGTTACGAATCAGTGGCTTTCTTTCACCAGAAGTAGGTGTTGGATGAAGTGTGTTTTAACCATAGTGGATTTACAAATCCTGGGTGTTATATATCAAATAAAAAAGTTTAATTTTTCTGCTGAAATTCCACTTTGTATACATGGCTTTGGGTTCCTATAAACCTATTGACCACTAGGGATAGTAGATATAAAGGCAGTTAGCAGATGGACTCTATACCTTTACAGGTAGTCCTTGACTTACGACCACAATTGAGTCCAACATTTCTGTTGTTAAGCAAGACTATTGTTAAGTGAGTTCCCCCCCCATTTTACAACCTTCTTGCCACAGTTGTTTAGTCAATTACTGCATTTGTTGAGTGAATCCTGTGGTTGTTAAGTGAATCTGGTTTGCCCCATTGAGCTTGCTTGTCAGAAACCAGCTGGGAAGGTTACAAATGGGGATCACATGACCGCCAGGATACTGCAACCATCATAAATACATGCCAGTTACCAAGTGCACAAATTTTGATCCTGTGACCATGAGGATGCTGCAACAATTGTAAGTATGAAAAATGGTCATATGTCACTTCTTTCAGTGGTGTTGTAACTTTGAACAGTCACTAAACAAATGGTTATAAGTCAAGAACTACCTGCATCTTATTTCCTTAACCTAAAAAACTTACTTTGCGGCAGGGTAAAATTCAAAAATTTTCCCTACTGGTTCTGTTTTCCCTACTGGCTTGGGGCATGGCAGGGGAAGGATACTGCAAAATCTCCATTCCTACCCCACTCTGGGGCCAGCCAGAGGTGGTATTTGCCAGTTCTCCAAACTACTCAAAATTTCCGCTACCGGTTCTCCAGAACCTGTCAGAACCTGCTGAATTTCACCCCTGCTTTGCGGGTCTTTATGTAATATGCCTTCTGTTGATATTTTCAGCACTTCCTGTCTCTGTTCATTTCCTCTTTCACTTTTTACTCTGAGTTGTGCAGTTCAGGTATTTCCCAATTCATTATTTCTCCATAATTGAGGAAAGGGCACCACTGACTATTGTTTAAGTAACTTTGTTTCCTATTGCCATGTAATTTCCTAAATAAAAATATATATTTATTTCCTTTGATACAAGCAAACCTAAAGAATTCTTTCTTTCTTGTATGAATTATACTGTACTCATAACTTTAGTGTTGTTCTCTTCATGCCTGTTTTCTGTGTCAAAAGCTATTTGTTATCCCAGAGTGCATGCCTCATTATAATCAGCTGTTATGTGTTATCGCAACATTGCTACTTTGTGGGAAAGGAAAAGAGAAATAATTTTGAAAGTGCAATGACTCAAGATTTTAACAATAGTTTTGGTGTGTTTTGCAAAAGACTGAAGGTAGAGATTACTGAAAAATCTGGTGACTAGATTACTAATGTTTTAATCTTTAACAGTTTCCATTCCATGGTAATTTTAGAATAATCACCATTGTTCTGATACTTAAAACTTTTTACTAATATTTGGTGAGGGACCCAGCTACTGTGGCCTATACCCAGCTGCTGTGGCCTAGAGGTGGAGCTCTTGCCTCACAATCAGGAGGTTGTGAGTTCGATCCTAGGTAGAGGCAGATGTAGGGTCTCCTGCTTGGGCAGGGGGTTGGACTAGATGACCTGCAAGGTCCCTTCCAACTCTGTTAATCTGTTAATCTGATGTGACAAATGATGTCATGAAGCTAATGACATTGTGGTTTCTATCCTGGGAAGAGATAGCTATGGATTTCATTGTCGAACTCCCCGAGAGTGGGGGAAGTACGGTCATTTGGACCATTGTAAACTTGTTTTCCAAACAACCCATTTTGTAGCTTACTCAGGACTCCTGTCAGTACGGAAGTTGGCTAACCTATTCATCAAGCATATTTATAGGTTGCATGGAATCCCCCGCAGAATCATTTCCGATCAGGGGGTCCAATTCAAGGTTAAATTCTGGAGGGAGTTCATGAGGGCCATTGGATCCTCGCAAGGACTTAATTCTGCATTTCATCTGAGCACTAACGGGGCCTCAGAACAGACTAACGCCATGGTGGAACAGTACTTAAGATGTTACATCAACTATTAGCAATCAGACTGGGCAGAGTTGCTTCCGTTTGCTGAGGTGGCATACAATAATGCAATGCACAGCAGCTCTGGCCTGGCCCCCTTCCAAGTGACCAGTGGAGTGGAATTTGTCTCTATGCCAGAGCTCCCTAGGGAACCCCCTTCTTCCATGTCACTAACTGAGTGGATGGAGTTGCTGAAGAAAGCATGGGAAAATATGAAACAGGCCCTAAGCAAGGCAGTGAAGGCATATAAAAACAGGCTGACAAGCACCGGAGTTTAAGGTGGGGGATAGGGTTTACCTGTCCACAAAATATCTGAGATTAAAACTAGCCTCAAAGAAGCTTGGTCCCAAGTTCTTAGGACTGTTCCCCATAGTGAAAGTGATAAACCCGGTCACGGTACGACTTCAACTTCCCTGGTTGTTGGGGAAGGTACATCCAGTATTTCACTGTAGCCTGGTGAAACCAGCGGTGAGTTCACAAATCTGACCAGTGGGTTGAGCATCCCCTAAACCCATGGTGATCGAGGGTCAAACTCATTACGAAATAAAGAGGATCTTAGACTTGAGAGTACAAAGGGGAAAGTTGAAATACTTGGTGTACTGGAAGGGGTACCTGCTTTCTGAGGTCCCCTGGGTAAAGAGCTGGAAAGTAAGCACAGACAGATTAGTAAAGCAGTTCCATGACAAGTACCCTCAAAAATCCAAGGGGCCTCCTGGGGGAGGGAGAGGGGGATAGTGGCACTGACTAACCCCACAGTGTTTTATCTTTGCAGGGTTGTTCCTTCTGTTGAAGGGGGGCAGCCTGTCAAGCCTGAATTTGATTGGGGTGTGGGATTGTTTGTATCTTTGGGCATTCTGACATGAATTCAGTTTGTCACAGTTTGGAGCTGAAGGAGGATGGAGCCTTCAGTCAAACATCATTCCTAACTGATGAGTCATCCACATTCCAATGTCTGGCTGACCGGAGGAGGAGGAGATGTCGCCGAGCAACCAGCTCCCATCTTGGTTGGACAATGTGACAGTTGTTTTGGAAACTTGAGAAACTGAAACTTATATTGTGGTGAAAAGCATGGGAATAGAATGGAATGGAATGGAATGGAATGGAATGGAATGGAATGGAATGGAATGGAATAGAATAGAATAGAATAGAATAGAATAGAATAGAATAGAATAGAATTTTATTGGCCAAGTGTGATTGGACACACAAGGAATTTGTCTTGGTGCATATGCTCTCAGTGTACATAAAAGAAAAGATAAGTCCGTCAAGAATCATAAGGTACAACACTTACCGTATTTTTCGGAGTATAGGACGCACCTTTTTACCCCAAAAAAGAGGGTCAAAAACTGGGTGCGTCCTATACTCCGGATGTTGCATTAGGCCACTGCCGGACCACGGGAAAGCCGCCGCCGCTGCCTCCGCCGGACCACAACAAAGCCGCTGCCGCTGGCCACGGCCGCGGCCGTCACCACCGGACCACGGGAAAGCCGGCGGCGGCGGACCATAGAAAAGCCGCCGCGGCCGCCCTGGCGGTGGCGGCGGTGACGGACAGCAGCAGCGACTTTGTTTGGGGCGATTTTGGCGGCTAGCAACAGCGGAAGCGGCTTTGTTTGGGGCAGCCGCGGCGGCTTTTTTATGGTCTGCCGGCGGCGGCTTTCCCGTAGTCCGGCGATTTTGGCGGCTAGCAGCAGCGGAAGCGGCTTTGTTATGGTCTGCCGCCCCAAACAAAGCCGCTTCCGCTACTGCTAGTCGCCACTATCGCCGGACTACGGGAAAGCCGCCGGCGGCATCCATAAAAAAGCCGCCGCGGCTGCCCCAAACAAAGCCGCTTCCGCTGCTGCTAGCTGCCAAAATCGCCCCAAACAAAGTCGCTGCTGCTGGCCATCACCGCCGCCACCGCCAGACCACGGGAAAGCCACTGCCGCCATTGCTGGCCAAAGCCTGTTCCCGAGGCAGCTACGGAGCCGCCTTCGCTGCTGCTGCCCAAAGCGAGCCACCTGACAGCTTTGAAGACCTGCTGGCCGAAGCCTGTTCCCGAGGCAGCTACGGAGCCGCCTTTGCTGCTGCTGCCCAAAGCGAGCCACCTGACAGCTTTGAAGACCTGCTGGCCGAAGCCTGTTCCCGAGGCAGCTACGGAGCCGCCTTCGCTGCTGCTGCCCAAAGCGAGCCACCTGACAGCTTTGAAGACCAACTTCCAGGTTTGCTGTGGGGCTTGTGGACTTCAACTCCCAGAATTCTTCCTCCAGTCATGCTAGCTCAGGAATGACTGGAGGAGGAATTCTGGGAGTTGAAGTCCACAAGTCTTAAAGCTGTCAAGTTTGAAGACCCTTGCCACCCCTAACCCAGGGCTCTTCAAACTTGACAGCTTTAAGACTTGTGGACTTTAACTCCCATTCCTGAGCTAGCATGACTGGAGGAGGAATTCTGGGAGTTGAAGTCCACAAGTCTTAAAGCTGTCAAGTTTGAAGTTTGTAAAAAGTGTATATGGTTGTAAAAAGTGTACATGGTTGTAAAAAGTGTACATAGTTGTAAAAAGTATTCTGCTACACTGGTATTTTATTAAATAATATATTGCTACACCATTTCGTTCAGAATACTTTTTTCCTTTTTTTCCTCCTCTAAAATCTAGGTGTGTCCTATATTCCGGTGCGTCCTATACTCCGAAAAATACGGTAATGATAGTCCGGGTACAAATAAGCAATCAAATCATATTAGGAACCAGTCAATATAAATTGTAAGGATACAAGCAACAAAGTTACAGTCATACAGTCATTTGTGGGAGGAGATGGGTGACGGGAATGATGAGAAGATTAATAGTAGTGCAGACTTAGTAAATAGTTTGACAGTGTTGAGGGAATTATTTGTTTAGCAGAGTGATGGCATTCAGGAAAAAACTGTTCTTGTGTCTAGTTGTTCTGGTGTGCAGTGCTCTATAGCGTAGTTTTGAGGGTAAGAGTTGAAGCAGTTTGTGTCCAGGATGTGAGGTGTCTGCAAATATTTTCACAGCCCTCTTTTTGACTTGTGCAGTATACAGGTCCTCAATGGAAGGCAGGTTGGTAGCAATTGTTTTTTCTGCAGTTCTGATTATCCTCTGAAGTCTGTGTCTGTCTTGTTGGGTTGCAGAACCAAACCAGACAGTTATAGAGGTGCAGATGACAGACTCAATAATTCCTCTGTAGAACTGTATCAGCAGCTCCTTGGGCAGTTTGAGCTTTCTGAGTTGGCGCAGAAAGAACATTCTTTGTTGTGCTTTTTTGGTGACGTTTTTGATGTTAGGTGTCCATTTTAGATCTTGCGATATGGTCGAACCTAGAACTTTAGTACTGGCTTTTCACCAGTAGCACCAAGATGGTGTATCTAAATAAATTTGTTCTTTGAGGAAAAGCAATGCCTTGGAGTTCGATTTGTGATGGGTGCATTACTTGGAGCCTGACATTATTACTGAAAAATAGGTGGGAATATAAAATAGAAAAAACCATCCAAATGAGCAGGTTACAATGCTGTGGATTTTCTGAATACAAACAGATAATGTTTTGGCTCATAGCACACCAGATTTAACTGTGGTGGAAAAAAAGAAAATGTGGATAATTAATATGGCAATATCAGGAGATAGCTGAATAGAAGACAAAGAATTGGAGAAGATCACAAAGCATCAAGATCTGAAAATTCTTTTAGTGTAACCTTAACAATTAATATAGAGCTTCTTGTGCTTCTTGTCTGGACCACTTTGCAGGACCAACTTCAAAAAAGTAAGTTCCTGCATTATATGTGGGATATTAAAAAAAAAATACAATCTTTTTGTGGCTTGGCTACATCATAGCAGAATACATCCCAAGTGCAGCACTGTTAACCCATTGTGTAACCAGGAATAATGCAGATTTTGCTTTCCAGTGTATGTTCACAATAACTCTTGCCCTTTAATTTCCACATTAATTATTACAAAATTAATTTTTTTGGCCACATTCTTTTGAAAAATTTTCATACATCTTTGTTTTCCCATTACATCTTCCGGAACATTGCACACATTAATAATAATAATAATAATAATAATAATAGTTTGCTTTTACAGTTTAATTTTGTTATGTGTTGTTTGTTTCAACTATTTGTAAACTACCTACTAAATAGAATGTATGCCTCCATTGTGTGTTCTTTGAATGTGATAATTTTAGTCCTATTGTTTCTTGAGAGTTGCAAAAATAGCTAAAACAACCAACATAAAAATAGATGTATCTACAGTGAGAGTCAAATTACTTGCAAAATTGGCATAATGAAATATGCAGCAGCTGCTTGAAAGCACTGAAAGCTGCAATCACACAAATAAATGTGAAAGGGCAAAGAAGAGTGATTGATGTAATGGCTTCTGCTATCCTCTTGGAAATGACACCTGGACATATTGAGGAGATACTGTACAAATAGTTCAAATATGAATTTATCCTATGTATATACATTTTCTTTGGTTTTTAAAAATCTACTCTTTGTCTGATTCATCTACTCTTTGTCTGATATTTCCAATTGTTGGAAGAAATGTCCGTCTGGGTTCAGTTCCAAGTGGGGAAAAAGACACTGGAAGCATGGAGGCTATTTGGAAAGATGGTTTAATGGTGGACAGCAGGACCACATGGTTTGAGGTCCTGGGGAAAAGCGGGATCACATGCCTCGAAGATGTTGAAGAAGAAAAGAAGGAAGTTGCTGAGAGTCCCTGAGTTTTTTATACCCTCTGTTGGGTCCCACCCTAAGTTGCTGTTCCTGTGTAAGAAAAATGTATCCCATTGACTGACAGACTTCCAGGGGGCAGGGGTCTTAGGTAACTTTGTAGGCTTTTGTCTGTGTCCCACCAGGCTCGACTGATGTAATCTTCTCAGGTACCATGTGGTGAGATGGCTTTGGGATTCCTATTATGGTTCATCCTATAGATCTTTGTTATGTAGAATAGACTTTCCATTGACAAATGTGGAGGGAATGAGTGAGCTCCTTGATGGTCCATTGACAAAGGTGGGGGCTACTAAGAGTGAATCTGTTTCCTGCCTAAAAACATGTTTCTCCATTTTCTCATCCAGGGAAATATAATATTCTGCCTTTTTAAATATTTCCTAAAATATTTCATTTTCTAGGAGAGGGGTGGGTGTTAACTTCCTACACAATTTTAGGTCCTTGGGTTGGAGGACACAGTTTTATGACTGTTTTTTCATACTGACCAAGGAAGATCCTGTCAGATTCTCTAGGAATGCAGGAATTTAGGAATAGCAATTCAAGAACTGAGTGATTTGACTTTATGAATGTACAACAACATGTTTCACTGCAAGAAGCATTCAGGGATGCACTGGCTGTGTAAAGTTTCTTGCAACGCATGGATTGTTCCTTCATGCAGTCATGATCTGGAACAATGTCAAGTGAATGATATATATTGTAGTATGTGCATAGGTTACAATTTCAGATTTTTCTGTTCTAAGTGTTCAGTAGCCACGAGTAAGAGAATAATTATTTTATTTTATATTTTCTTGGTTGTTTTTTTTCAATGATTACAATAAAGATAATGAAAGTTCAGGATAATTCAGGCAATTGTCTTTGTCGTAATGAACAGCTGAGAAAGCAGGGAATTGAGAAAAAGTAAAAAAAACAAAAACATCTTCAAATTATGGATTTTGAGAAGAACATCAGAGTTTCCATGGATTGCAAGAAGAATCAGTCAATCAGTCCTGGTTAATGAAGACTCATTATTTCTTTGAGGTGATGTTCTGGGGGAAAAAAAAGCTGACATATAGTGTCTGATGTGAGAGCAAAATGGCCTGCAAAAAACATATATGGTTGTTCAGATTCAGTAAAGCCAAAGGAGGAGATGTCAATGGAAGTGGCAGATGAATGGGATAGTTTCTAGTAAGCTCTGTTCAACTCCTGGTAGAGGGTATGAACCCCCATAGAATAACTTTGGCTAGCTGTGTTTGAAGAATCAATAGAAATGAAACTGACAATGAACTGATGGTCATTGTAACTGAGAATTCTACATAAGACACATACTGTGTAAAAATAAATCCACACCACACCACATTGCAAGAAGGCTGTGTATAGGTGGGTATGATATAATACAACACATGTATCTTCCAGTGGTGGGTTCCTACCATTGCGGTCCACTCTGTTGTTCTGGTAGTGGCCAGCAGATGGCGCTATTTGCGCGCGACAGCTCCGGTACCGTCTTCCCCGGTCTGTCGCGCAGCGCCATCTTTTTTGGGGGAATTTTTGGGCTGATTTTGCTTCCTGCGCATGTGCGGAAGCAAAATCTTGCGAGGGGACGCGCGTGCACTTGAGATTTCAGCGTTTTTTTCTTACGCGCGTGCGCAGAAGTGAAAAAAGCACCAAAATCGCGTGCGCATGCGTCCCCTCGCAATATTTTGCTTTTGTGCATGCGCAGGAAGAAAAATCATGGAAGGCGGTGCACGCGCATCGCGAGCACGTGCGCGCTGAAACATGGCAATGCACGCGCAGCGCACCGGTAGCATGAAGAACAGGCAACCCGCCCCTGGTATCTTCCCTCTCTGAGAGCTTAAGGGAACCGTATATACATTCTGACAGCTTTTTAAGTATCCTAAAAAAAAGGTAGAATGAACATCTAAAGCAGGTCAAAATGGGATACATTTGTTCATAAAGTCACCAGGATTGAGCCCAGCTTGGTAATATGTAATTAACTGAAGTTAAAACTTAACTTGAATTTTTAATAGTCATCCTGGGCAAACCATGAAAGATCTCATTTTTCTTCCTTCCTCCTCGTATGAAGGGGAGGGAAGTACTTACTTATCTGTTGTACGAATAATGAACATGATCAAGATTAGAAATCATTTTGCATAGTGTCTGTGCAATACTAATGGTTGTGCAGTCCATGAATCATTACATTACACTGAAATTCTTTTGAGCTGATGTGAAGTCTAGACTTGACAGGAATCCCAGACATTTTAGTGCTTTAAAGATTTGATAGAAGTGGGCTTGTAAATTGTGTACAGAGAAATAAAAAACATTAAGAATTCCCCCCCCCTGAAAACTTGAGAAATTGTTGTTTATAACTGACCTTGTGCTGTTCCTTTGTTAAAGATATAATGAACATAACTCTTTCCATTTTAGAATTTTCTATGTAAAATGTATAAAAGCTCAATTTAATTAAGTTCATTTACAGCTGCTTTCTTTTATGGTTTCCATGGAAAACATCCATGAATCACTCACAGGGTAGAGAAAATATTTTCTCCTCAGAAAGCCCTGATAAATACACATTCTCCCGATTTAAAATACATTAAATAAGTTAACCAAAGTAAAATGTGATGTTATGGATTTCAGAAAAGCTTGCAAAGCTGATTATAGTAGATATCTTCACATTTATCAGTCTTATGGAAAGGATTGGCCTATAGTCTGGCTTGCTCAGTAGTGGGTTTCACTTACCTTCGCTGCTGGTTTGGAACTGTGAACTCACGCACGCGCGCATGCGCTTCACTCGTGCGTGGCGCTTCTGCACATGCGCAAAACCTTCTGCACATGCGCAGATCGTCTGGTCCGTGGACGCCACCATCTTTTTTTATTTTTTTTTTATTTCTTTGTTGACATTAAAAAAAATTTTTTTTTCCTTCTGAGCATGCGCAGAAGCCGAGTTCTGGCACTGTGCATGCGATTGCCATCTTTTTTTCGGCTTTGGTTTTTCGGCTTTGGTTTTTTTTTTTTTTTCGTTACTGTGAACTGGCAGCGAGGTAAGTTGGAACCCACTCCTGACCAGGACATTACCCAATGAGAAAACAATATCAAGAGAAGTGGAATCCATCAATGCTGGCTGACTATTGTTGGATACTGCAGTGAGATGCATCGAACATTGTGTACAAACAAGTATAGCAAAACACTTTCAGCCCTGTTGAACTCATGTAGCATGTTAGAAATACATTATAATCATTAAACTAATTTCTTATTTCTCAAGATTCCTATATGATACAGTCATAGTTTTCAAGAGGCAAAACTTTTGAACAAATTTGTTGTCTAATGATTCTCTCCCATCATCCAAAATTGTAAGAAAGGGGGGGAAATAAGAAAATGACCTTCAATTTTAACTCCTGGTGACTAAATGGATATATCCTGTTGTTTTCTTGGAATGGTAGAAAAATAATTTGCAATTTACTTCTGAGTTGTTTTTTTTCAGCAAGTTATTTTAGTCTGGTGATCTCCCATCCAAATATAAATTGGGTCCAACCCTGTTTTGCATTTTCAGATAACCAAGGTCATATAGATTTAGCATAAAATAATGAAAGGATGTGTGTGCGTGTGTTTGTATGCACACTCTGTTTGCCAAATCATCATGACAGACATATGACAAGAAAGGATAAAAAAGTTAAATTGAACTGCATCCTCCTACTCACAACAGGCTGTTAGGAAGGAAGGCTGATTATGGCATTTACTGCAGATGAATTATTTTTAAACAAACAAACAAACAAATCAATAATCTGTATAAATGTAATTTGTATTAGAAGTTATTTTTATATTATGAAATAGTTTAACTCTTCCACAGCATCACACAGACAAATGTTAACATGATAAGAGTTGAAGAAAATATTTTTACTATTTTTTATTATGTTAAAAGCTATCTTGTAATTTCAAGACTGGACAAGAATGATAGTAGCTCCAACTCAAAAATGGCCATGTAAGCAGGATAGCACAAATTATAGTTCTTGCTGTCAAAATACATGTATAACAGGGGTGGGTTCCTCCTGGTTCGGACCGGATCGCCTGAACCGGTAGTGACCTGCTGGTGATGTCACTGTCGGTGCCATTCTGTGTGCGCCGCCATCTCTTTTTTGGATTTTTCCCCTTCTGCGGCTTGAATAAAGGCCCTCCGGCCCGCCCGCGGGTGAATTCTGACCTTTATTTCTTCACCCGAAGCACAGCTGTTGAGCTCCTCAGCTGTGTTTCGGGCTCATTACTGCTTCTGAGCATGCGCGCAAGCCAAATTGCATGAGGGGACGCGTGCGCGCGCACAAAACATCACAATGCAAACCGGTGGCGAAAGTAAGTGGAACCCACCCCTGATGTATAAGACAATCCTATAAAGAGAGGGAAGCCAACTTTGGAGACAGGAAAATCCAGGGTGACATTTAGTGTTGTGTATGAAGACAGAGTCACTCAATAACCACGTTACTAACTTAACTGCTGTGATTCACTTAACAACTGTGGCAAGAAAGGTCATAAAATGGGGCAAAATTCACTTACATGTCTCACTTAGCAACAGAAATTTTGGACTCAAATGTGACCTGTAAATCGAGAACTTACAGTACGTGTATTCATTACTCTGCATTCAGTTACTGTGTTTGAAAGTATACCTAAAATCATGATTCTAAGTTGATCTTCCATTGAAGTATTTGAGATTGTCTCAAGACTCAAGGCATGTTTCTTTTAGCTTAGTAGAATTCAAAAGTTCTCACTTGACTGTCTTATATGGCCTGAACACAAGTCACATCTGGAACCATTGGACAAAGAATATCAATTATCCTAATTTTGTCACCTAAACAAAGGCACAGTGTCAGAGGGGATGATCATATTCTGGCACCAACCATTGTAAACTATTTCAAAAACCTTAACAGCCCTCATCTATTTTTAGTGATCCAGCTTTTCTGGAAATTTAATTTTGTTCAACCCAAAGCAGGTAATTACTGAGCATTAGATTTGCCTCTTGGAGGAAACAGAAGTATTAAATCTGTATATCTGTAGTTTATACCCCCAAAAGTCTGAAAATACTTAGATAAAATCTGTTTTTTCCCCTTGCTAAAAGCAAAACACAAGAGATGGAGGAGTTGAGGCTGGCCCTCTTAATGTTATTTCTACAATACAGTAATCCATAGAGCTAAATCTGAACATAAACTCTTAATTCTAACAATAATTCTCCACGATGAATTGTTTTTCTGGGTGGAGGTGATAAACAATGTCTAAATTCGAAAAGCATATTTATGAAAGAAATGTACATTCAACCAGACTCTTGTGGGAGGGGCATCACCCAGCTTTTGATATATTCTCATTTTGGCTTGATCATAGCTAGCAGAGATTAATTGTTCTTTAGATAGCACAAGGGTAATTAACTTTTTTCTACTGTCATGGCTCATGGAAAAGTATAATCATCTGTTGGAATCAGCAGCACTAGGCTTGAAAAAAATAGAAGCTTCAACCAAAGAAGTCAGGAGCCGAGGTGGTGCAATGGTTAAATGCAGCTACTGCAGGCTACTCCAGCTGACTACTAGTTCAGCAGTTCAGCTGTTCAAATCTCACCAGGCTCAAGGTTGACTCAGCCTTCCATCCTTCTGAGGTCGGTAAAATGAGAACCCAGATTGTTGGGGGCAATATGCTGAACCCTGTAAACCGCTTAGAGAGGGCTGTAAAGCACTATGAAGCGGTATATAAGTCTAAGTGCTATTGCTAATATGTCAAAACTGACTTCTAAGCTCTATATTCAATTTTGGACATCCCTGCTCCAAGTCTGAAGGCTGCACTAGAGATACTTTTTAGTGCAGGGTATTGACCACAGTTAATTAGTTTGTATCACTTACAGGGAAGAAATGGTGAAGATGGCTCCACTAAAACTAGAGTAGAGTAAAAGCAGAATAGAGTAAAAGTTCTTTGTAATTCCTCTCTGGGCAAAGAAGTTGAGATTACCTACAAGTGCCTTATGCAGTTGCTCCTCAGGAGGAGATAATAAGACAGTGGCTTCTGGTGGATTTAGAAGTCTGGGAGACAAGGGAATAGCCATTTTTTTTGCTCAAACCACAATCTGTTCCTTCAAAAAAAATAATGGGTTTACATACCTCTCCTTTCTAATAATTTTTAGAAATTACAGACTTGTTAATGTCTTTTCAGCTATTAGGAATCAGCTATGGATGAACATGCTGTACAGCACTGTGTGAGTTTCCTTCAGTCTTAGAATTGACAACTTTTAAACACAATTTAAGCCCTGTTTTTCTTTTGGAATATATAAAAACGAATGATTAAAATGTTGATTTTGGACAATTAGAAACAGACTAGCAATAGCACTTAGACTTATATACTGCTTCATAGTACTTTACAGCAGGGGTCTCCAACTCCCAGTCCATGGCATGTCACCGGTCCGCGGCATGTCAGAAACTGGGCCACACAGATGAGCAAAGCCCATCCACGGGATGCAGGCAGCACATGAAGCCATGCCCCTTCAGTCCATGGAAAAACCTCTCCACGGAACTGATCCCTGGTGCCCAAAAGGTTTGGGGCCACTACTTTACAGCACTTTCTGATGGTTTCAGAAAGTGCTGTAAAGTCAGCATCAGGGTGAAGTTCAAAATTTTTCCATACCGGTTCTGTGGGTGTGGCTTGGTGGGTGGGTCATGTGACTGAGTGGGCATGGCCAACTCAACGTCACTCATGGCAAGGTGGGTTGGCACCTTCTCTTCCCCCTCTCTTTCTCTTTCCCCTTCCTCCCTCTTTCTCTCTCTTTCCCTCCCTCCTCTCTTTCTCTCTCTCTTCCTCCTCTTCCCCCCCTTTCTCTCTTCCCCACCTTCCTCCCTCTTTCTCTCTCTTTCCCTCCCTCCCCTCTAAGCCATGGCCACCAAGCCACGCCCACAGAACCAACAGAAAAGTTCGGCCAAGTCTTCTAGTGTTCATTCTGGTTGCTTCTCACCTCTTCTCATGTTTGCTCTGTATGTATGAGCCCGAGAAGGAGGAGAGAAGGAGTGGGAGGGGAGGGGCCAGTCAGTGGTGCGATTTACCGGTTCTCCGAACTGCGCATAATCACTGCCACCGGTTCTATAGAATCTGTCCGAACCTACTGAATTTCACCCTTGGTCAGCATATTGCCTCCAACAATCTGGATCCTCATTTTACTGATCTTGGAAGGATGGAAGGCTTGAGCTGGTCAGGATCGAAGTCCTGGCTACAAGCAGAGTCAGTCTGCAATACTTCATTCTAACCATTGCATTACCATGGTTCTCTGGACTAAGGTCCCATATGGAGTTAATTATAAAAAATTTTCCCATGGGAAAATGCTTTTGTTTTGAAATTTTTTTGAGAAAAAAAACATTAGATGAGACTTTGAAGGATGGCCATGAGAGGGAACCAGAAGAAACCACAGACTACAATTAAAGGGAAATGCTTTGATTCACTAGTTGAGAATGAAGCAAAATATTTTGAAATTGGACATACTGAAGAATATTTTTGAACAATGGATCTAGAAGTTAATTTTTAGAGTGTCTGTCTCTATAGATAGACTGTGTTTCAAAGATATTATGATTAAGGAACAAGTTTTACCAGACAAGATTGCGACTGATCTGAAAGTAGATTTAAAAATATCAGGCTTCAGGATTGATGTGAAAAAAGATGCTTCACTAGCCATAAAAAATACTGGCTGATGTCTTAATAATTAAAAGGGATATACAAATAATAGAGGGATTTGAAGATTAGTTTTACATTTAGGGCAACCTATTGACTGGTTTTATACATATATATCATGAACAGATATTTGGTCGATTTGATTATTAGACAAATTGATTTCCACATCTGGGATATTTGTTTATCTAATTTAGCATTTTTATTAAACAAATGGGAAAGTTTATAATTATTTGTAGACCCATTACATAACAGGAGAACATATTATTTTTTGATGTATCTTTCAGCTTTCAGCCAGGGTGGATTTTTTTTAATGTTTAATGATCTATTTGATATCTGGTTCCCCCCATTTTTTTACACACAAGATTTTTTGTTGTTGGTGTTGGATGTTTGTTAATCTATTTTTTCTTTTTTTTCCTTTTTTTATGTTTTGTATTTTATCTTTGGTGATAAAAGAAAAATCAATATGTAGAAGCTTTATAATAGTAATAAAATATGGTTGAATTATATAAAAAAAGAATGATATGAAAAGGATGCTCCACTAGTCATAAAAATACTGGCTGATGTCTTAATAATTAAAAGGGATATACAAATAACAAGCCAAGAGAATGACTGGGATAGTCATTATGTTGCATTTAAAAAAGAGACGTTAAAGCTTTGAAGAATTTTGTGAGACGGGACAAAGAAAAAAGGAAAAGAAATCAAGTTCCAAGACATTATTGAAGGGACTAAAGTTTAAAATTGTTAGAAGTAAAAGGAGGGAATATAAAGTTGGCTTATTTGATCAAGGTTAAAATAGATATGTTGTTATCGCTGGAACCACTTAATGAACTTTTGCTGATCAGGATTACTGAACAACAAGGCTTGAAGGATTTATTTATACATAAAGGATAGAATATGAGAAGAAGAGATTGTTGTATTTTAAGAGAAAGTGATAAGTTACTAAAATTGTTTATACTTGTTATGAAGGTGAAAATATTTCTTCATATATTTCTTTTTGTTTACTATATTCTTATTTTTCTTTTCTATTTTTCTTTTTCATCTTTTCATTTCTGCAGTTTTTTTTACTTTGTATTAGTTTTTCTCCTTTTAATTGAAATAAGTTCACAATGGAACTCTTGAAGTGCCCAAAAGTTGTTTTCAGTCACTTATTATGAAGAGCTGTGGTGGCGCAGTGGTTAGAATGTAGTACTGTAGGCTACTTCTGCTGATTGCTGGCTGTCAGAAGCTCAGCAGATCGATTCTCACCAGCTCAAGGTTGATTCAGCCTTCCATCCTTCCGAGGTCGATAAAATGAGGACCCAGATTGTTGGGGACAATATGGTGACTATGTAAAACAGTGTGAAGCGGTATATAAGTCTAAGTGCTATTGCTATTGCTATTTTAATAAATTTAATAATGTATTTATATTGTATTACTTTATATATTATGAATTGTAATATATTACAATTTATTAATAATTTAATAAAATCTGAGCCAAAGTTTTGGCCTCAGATAGCCTGCTGGAACAAGCTCTTTTCCTTTAGCCCAGAAGAATCTCCAAATGGCCATCAAGGATCTAGCTGTTGTTTCATTTCTATATTCTTAGTGGGCTTTCTAGGACTCTGAAGTATGGAATATTGTCTCAATATTGTCTCTCATTTGAACGAGGACACTTTATGTTGTTCCCACCTGCCATCCATTTCTACTGTTCAGCCTTGTGGCCAGAAACATTTTGGAATTCTGATGGAAAATGTTAAACAGGTTAAATACATTATTCATTTAAATGGTCTTTGTTTGTACAATAAAGCAGAAGTGGGTTCCTACCGGTTCGGACTGGTTCTATAGAACCGTTAGTAACTTGGTGGCCTGGGTCGCTGGAATCCGCAGCGACCCAGACCTGCCACGCCCCCAAGCCGGTTCTCTTGGCAGCACCTATCTTGTTTTTTGTACTTTTTTTAGTACTACGCATGCGCGCGCACAGCATGCAGTGCCCACCCACCTACCTACCCACGCAACACGTCCCTGAGCTAACTGGCAGTAGCAGAATCCGGAACCCACCCCTGCAATAAAGTAATAGAACTATGTTCCAGTACTGGTCCTTATAGATCAGAATGCACATAATCTCTTCTGACTGAACTGAGCAGATCTTAATTTCTTGGCATGAAAAGTTTCCTGGAATGTTTCTGGCAGCTATTCTGTACAATTAAAAACACTTATAAACTTCATGGAGTGCTTTTCCAAAGCCAAAATAAGTGCTCAATGCTTGGTTATGTGGCTCTTCATAACTTACAATTATTAATATCCTTTCTCTGTTTTAAAGCTTGACTTCAAATAATAACAGTTGAAGGAACTGTGGTAATTATGTGTTACTGCACAGCACTAGAAAAAATATGAAATTTGAGCCAAACTATGCATTAGTTTTGAAACAGGAGTTTCCAACTGCATATTTCTCCTTAACTACTTTTGCAGACGTTGGGAGTGGGAGGTCAACTGGGATTTGCTAGGACATACCACCAAATCAGAGGGCTGACCCAAAATTTATTTATTTTATTTATTTTATCTGTCAACAAGTGCAAGGAAACAGAACACATGAAAAAATGGCACAAATAAATGGATATAAAGAAGCAAAACATAGCCATAAACACATAAAATGAATACATACAAATTGGTACAGTAGGACAGGGACGGTAGGCACGCTGGTGCGCTTATGCATGCCCCCTTAGGGACCTCTTAACAAACGTGTAAGTTCCACGGTAGACAGTTTAAGGTAAAAGGTATGGGGGTTAGAGAAACTAACAACAGGATCAGGTAAAGTATTCCAGACATTTACTACTCTATTGCAGAAGTTGTATTTTCTGCAATCAAGTTTAGAGCGGAATACATTTAGTTTGTATCTATTGATAGCCCTAGTGTTATTGCGGTTGAAATTAAAGTAGTCGTTAACAAGTAGGACATTAAGGTAGATGATCTTGTGTACTAAGCTTAGGTCGGAACGTAGACGGTGTAGTTCAAGGTTATCCAGGCCTAAAATTTCAAGTCTACTGGAATAAGGAATTTTATTGCGAGCAGAGGAGTTGAGTACTCTTCTTATAAAATACCTCTGGACCCTCTCTAATGTATTAATGTCCGAAATACAGTGTAGGTTCCAGGCAGGTGAGCAGTATTCAAGGTTAGGTCTGGCAAAGGTTTTGTATTGCCCTAGTTAGAAGTATAACATTACCAGAGAGAAAACTTCGTAAAATAAGGTTGACAACTCTTAATGCCTTTTTAGCAATGTTGTTACAGTGAGATCTGGAGCTTAGATCTTTTGAACTTAGTACACCAAGGTCCTTGACAGAGTGTAGGTCATCTTTTAGATCGTTTCTGTCAAGCTTGTATTTGATATTCTGATTTTTATTGCCAATGTGCAGGACTGAGCATTTGTTAGCAGAGATTTGGAGTTGCCAGTTGTTTGACCATTCAGATACATAATCTAGGTCGTTTTGTAGGGTAGTAGAATTGTCTGTGGTGTTAAATAGTTTTACATCGTTGGCAAAGAGGACGCAGCTGCTTACAATTGATCACAAAGGTCGTTTATATATAGCAGAAAGAGTGTTGGTCCTAGAACGCTGCCTTGGGGAACACCACTATTAACTGGTGCTGGGTTTGATATAGCGTTTCCCATTTTAACATTATTGTTGCCTGTTTGATAGGAATGCAGCTATCCATTTGTTCAAGGATCCAGAAATCAGCACATCATAGGAAAATCAATCTTGCCCCGAGGCAATTTCAGAAGGAATACGATGCATTTTGTCACTGAACAAACTTCACAAAGGTTCAGAGTAAGTGTTATGGTCCTTGTTACGGTTTTTAAGAAGAGATTGTCTGAAATGGTATAGGGTTTCCTGCCTGAGTAGGGGGTTGGACTACAACACCTCCAAGATCCCTTGCAACTCTTGTTATTCTATTATTATTCTGTGGACTTAGCATTTCTATTTATTACAACAGCTCATTCTTTTTCAGACTTACACATGCATGCTCACATGCAAGCGTGCACACACACACACACAAACACACAAGATGCTGTTGTTTTCAGGAGTAAGTTAAAAATGGAACTGTTGAAGTGCCCAAAAGTTGTTTTCAGTCATTTATTATGAATCCGTTTCAAACAGTGCCTATACCTATCAATTCTGCTTTCCAATTATAATTTGCAAGTCACCCTCTCTCGGTACCCATATATGAATAAACTGAATAAATTCCATAAATATGGAATCAGTCAGAAGGGATCATCTCAAGGCATCTAATCCAACTTTCTGTTCAATGCAAGGAACCACATTAAAACATATCCTGAGGAGTCATTTAGTCTCCATCTGAACAAATCCAGGGAGAGGAAGGCAATTAATTCTGTCCACTATCAAATTTGCTGTTATGAAGTTGTTTCTTCTTCCTCTCCTCCTCCTCCTCCTCCTCCTCCTCCTCCTCCTCCTCCTCCTCCTCCTCCTCCTCCTCCTCCTCCTCCTCCTGCCACTGCTGAAGTGCTTGTGAAAACAGCAGTCTTTCTGTGGAAGAAATGCCATTTTTTCAGCTCAGGAAAATGGGTAATTGGGCCAAACAGTTTAAGAACCACTCATCTAACTTATAGCTCTTATACAGGTAGTTTTCAACTTGCAACAGTTCATTTAGTGACTGTTCAAAGTTACATCATCACTGAAAAAAGTGACTTATGACCATTTTTCACACTTACGACCATTGCAGCATCCCCATAGCCATGTGATCAAAATTTGGATACTGGATAAATATGAAAACTGGTTCATATTTATGATAGGTGCAGTGTCCCGGGGGCATGTGATCCCCTTTTGTGATCTTCTGACAAGTGAAGTCAATGGGGAAGCCTGATTCACTTAACAACCGTGTTACTAACTTAACAACTGCAGTGATTCATTTAACAACTGTGGCAAGAAAGACTGTAAAAATGGGACAAAATTCACTTAACAATTGTCTCACTTATCAACAGAAATTCTGGGCTCAATTGTGGTCATAAGTCGAGGACTACCTGTACATATAGTCTGAATGGGTGCTGCCTGTATATAGAAAACAATTCTTTCACCTTTACCCTAAGACTGCTCAGTTCACTTTTCATACCACTCATACATTTATTCTCTCTTCTTATAGAGCCATTCTTTGGCTTCAGATAGGGAAGTGAGTGGGTGGGTTGTATTGCTCAGCATCAGTGATGGTACAAAACACTACACATTTCCTAGGATACTTAGTCCCATTCCAGAGAGCACTCTAAATCACAAAGGTATCCTTAGCTAGAAAAAGAAGTATTATTTCACAAGATAATAACTCTGAAATTCAGAGTTACAGAGCCAGTGGCATACTATAGTTGGACTGACATTAGGAAGACCCCCACAGGTGAAATCCAGCCAGTTCTTACCATTAGTAAATTGCTTAGGTAGTTTGGAGAATCGGTTAAAAATAAAGTGCAAGAGAGGTCTCTCTCTCTCTCTCTCTCTCTCTCTCTCTCCCTCCCTCCCTCCCTCCCTCCCTCCCTCCCTCCCTCCCTCCCTCTTTCTCACAGCTGGAATGGAGCCCAAATACGCTGAATCAAGTCAATAAACAACAGAAACTGATAGGATTAGGGCAGGGAAACCCATCGATCACCCATCTAGGGATAGGATTATTTATTTGTGACATTTATATACCACCTCACAATGCAAGCACTCTCTAAGCAGTTTACACCATTAAGCAATGTCTATTTATATTGCCCCCAACAATCTGGGTCCTCATTTTACCTATCTTGGAAGGATGGAAGGCTGAGTCAACCTTGAGCCGGTGAGATTTGAACTGCTGACCTGCGGATCACAATCAGCTAAAGTGGCCTGCAATACTGCCTCTAACTGCTGCGCCACCTTGGCTCTTTCAGGAAGAAAGACAAGATTAGAAACATTTTCATTATAAAGAGTATTAAGTAACACTTCTGTGATCAGCTGATACTCCCTGGAGTTTCCCAAGACCTTTTGTAGCTGCTGCAGTATTTGCTACTTCTTGTTTCTTCCTGGGGGAAAAGATATAGGAGGGGACAATGATGCAACTTGATCATACAGGCTGTGAATTTAATGCATGTGTGGTCCAGCCAGCTGTATTGCTTCTGCTGTGAAGCACCCAATTTAGAACATAGAATAATAGAGTTGGAAGGGTTAATGGCTTTTGGCAGCACACCCAGGCTTTCAATTAGCCTGATTAGCTGCTCTAAGTTTCCCTCTCAGCTGCTGTCTTTGCTTTGGGGTAGACTTTTTTAAAAAGGGGAATGGCTGTTTTAAGTTTTCTGCATTGTTTTAGTGATTCCTGGCACTGTCCTTTTGGGGTGTACTTCCCTCACTCTTTTTGAAAGCCTCTAGTGATGGTAAGCTATTCCATTGGTTGATTAGTCTCACCCTTAGGAAATTTCTCCTTAGTTCTAGGTTGCTTCTCTCTTTGGTTAGTTTCCATCCATTGTTCCTTGTTGTGCCTTTTGGTGCTTTGGAAAATAGATTGACTCCCTCATTTTTGTAGGAGCCCCTCAAATTTCCTGACAGAAAAATTAATCAGTGGAACAACTTGCTCCCAGAAGTTGTAAATGCTCCAACACTGGAAGTTTTAAAGAAGAGATTGGATAACCATTTGTCTGAAGTGGTGTAGGGTTTCCTGCCTAAGCAGGGGGTTGGACTAGAAGACCTCTAAGGTCCTTTACAACTCTGTTATTCTATTCTATTTTAAATATTGGAACAGCGCTATTTTATTGTGCGTTGGACTAAAGAGAAATTTCCTAAGGGTGAGACCAATCAAGTTGGCCATGCCCACCCAGTCACATGACCAAGCCACACCCACCAAGCCATGCCCACAGAACTGGTAGGGAAAGTTTTTGGATTTCACCACTGGAAGACCCCTATGTTATCCACTTTCAGCCATGAAAGCTCAGTAGATAATGTTGGATCAGTCACTACCTCTCGGCCCAATTTATTTTACATAGTTGTTACAGTATATAGAAAAACATAAGAGGAGGATGCACTATGTATGTCTCCTTGAACTTCCTAAACAAAGACAGGATATAACTCTAATAAATACTAATAAATTACATGGACATCTTAAAACAGAAAAATTTCCTTTGAAATATTTGGTTTAATTTTATGAAAAGAATGCGCCATAGCTACATTGTTGTTGCACAATATCTAAGTAATAATCTGGAAATGTATTTTAAATAGATACATATTCATTCCAGGTGCTGTAATGCTCTGGAATTTGACTGAAATCAAATGCTAAAAGCATCTAGATGTAGGCTTTAAAAATATCAGAAGAACCCCTTGCATGATCTGGATAAATGCTACTACAATTTGGCTGTTAAAATGATGGCAGTAATTACAATTTATTTCTAAGGAAAAAATACCCAATTTTTTAAAAAAGAAAAGAACAAAAATTGAGCTCACACTGGTATATTTCTAATATCTTCAAACAGCCAGTAAATAGGACATTCTACTAGTGGTGTAAAAGAATAGCGTGCAAGAAAAGCCTCACTGGTGTCTTTCAATTGTTCAGACCACTTCCAATTGTTTTCTCTTATCTTTGAGTCCAGCTGTGAGATTCTGAACTGTCCTGGCCAGTAATATAGAGATTTAAAGAAGAAGGGGATTTATGAAAATAAAAAACCTATGTTGGTGGTGCCTTCTATCTGTATGATATTCCATCTTTTAAAGTTATCTATAGATCATGATTAAGCATCATGTGCCCTCATGCTATACTTGTGTCCCTTATGGTGAACTTCAGTGGATTTTGGTATAAAATTATTTCTGGAATAATTGTGGTTCAGTGTAAAATATTCCATATCTTCTTTTGCTGCTTTACTGTACTTTTCAAAATCTTCATGTTGCTTGGTTCTGACCCTTTTGCTATTATAAATATACAATAGTTTGGACATTATATTGCCTTCTAGTTTTGTGTTGCAGACTATTTAGAACAATGTTTTAACTGTTATTGTTGTGAACTGCATAAAATTCTAGAGATTGTTTTCAATTTGTATACAGGTAATCCTTGACTTACAACAGTTTGTTTAGTGACTGTCAGAACCAAGTTACAACTTCTAAGGGTCATGTCTCAGGGTCATGTGATCTCCTTCCCACCTTCTGGGAAGCAAAGTCAATGGGGAAGCCAGATTCACTTAACAACCAGGTTACTAATTTAACAAGTGCAGCTATTCTTTTAACAACTGTGGCAAGAAAGGTAATAAAATGTGGGAAAACTCACTTAACAAATGTCTCAGCACATTCTACCACACGTGGTGGACATGTCCCGAAGCAAAAAAATATTGGAAGAAAATTAAAAATTGGCTTGAGGAAATAACAGAACAAAAATTTGAACCAAAACCAGAACTATTTCTTTTGGGATTAATGAAAGAAAATGTGAGAAAGGAAATTTATTATATAACACAACAGATAATAACGGCAGCAAGAATTACATTCGCACAGAATTGGAAAAAAGATAAGAACCCCTCAAATGCTATGATTGTGAAAAAGGTGCTAGAATGTGCTGAAATGAGCAAATTGACTATGGAATTAAGAGACAGAGAGAAAATAGGGTATTATAAAATTTGGAATAGATGGTATGATTGGCTAGAAAAGTAAAATCAATGGATAAACTAAGATAAGAAGGAAATGTGATAGATGTAACCTAAAATTTCGATGGATGTAAAATAATGTATATAATGTATATAAATGTAAATAAGAGTATAAAAATATGAGATAATAGTATATATATTGAATAGAGGAAGATAAAAAATTGTTTAGGTGTATAACAATAGCCAGAATCAGGAAATATGGAAATGAAAAGGAAATATGATGGCATAAAGCTGTATCAGTGGAATTATATTTTATTTATGTATATGTGATGTATGTTTGTTTTGTATGTTGTATTGTTTGTTTTTTAAATTAGAAAACTAATAAAAATTATTTTTTAAAAAACATAAATGTCTCAGCAACAGAAATTTTGGGGTCAGTTGTGATTGTAAGTTGAGGACTACCTGTACTTGTGAATGATCCAAATGCTCATCTTGTGTGGGTTTGAGCTTTATGGAGGTTGATAATGATAGAGAAGATTCAACCTAGAGTTTTCACTGGAGGCACAAATGACCTGCCCCCCAAATTATCCTACTTCAAAGAGATTATGTGAAGACCTAACTCTCTGGAGAAGGCTCTAATGTTGGGAAAGGTGGAAGGAAAGACAAGAAAAAGACAACTAGCAGTAAAATGGATAGATTTAGTAATAGCAGCAATGTGTGCATCACTGGGAATTTGAAATATTAGGGACTGATCATTACGGAGAAAATCTAACTATATGATTACTAAAACTCAACAATAATTTTATGGCATGTGATCAATCATGGACAGAAAGATCACAAATTCTCTCTTAGGCATCACTTTTTGACTGCAATACTTTTTGACTCATTATTGAAATGCGTATTTTATACCTCTGTGTATACTGGTAGTGCTTGACCTACAACCATTCGTTTAGTTAGGGCAGGGGTCTGCAACCTGCGGCTCTGGAGCCGCATGTGGCTCTTTCATCCCTCTCCTGTGGCTCCCTGTCACTCAAAATATGTGTCACAACCGTCAATGTGTGACACCGGCCAGCAGCGATTTATTGAGCTTTTCGACCCATCTTTTTTTTCAGAGTTCAAAATGTTTTTGTTGCATGCAGAAATAAAAATGTGTTTTCTCTGTAGGTCATTGATTTCATAAATGCAACATACTATAGTTTTTTTATACATAGCATAAAAATGATATATGCAGTGTTATCTTCATTTTAGATGTCAAAAGGTTTTTGTGGCTCCCAGTGTTTTCTGTGGGAAACGGGTCCAAACGGCTCTTTGAGTGTTTAAGGTTGCCGACCCCTGAGTTAGGGTTACAACAGCACTAGAAAAAGTGACATAAATGGTTTTCACATTTACAAGAATTGCAGCATGTGCATGGTAACGTGATAAAAATTCGGGCATTTATGACAGCTGCACGGTCCTGGGGTCATGTGATCCCCACTTGTAATCTTCCCAGCTGGCTTCCCACAAGCAAAGTCAATGGGAGCAGCCAAATTTACTTAACAACTGCAGTGATTTGCTTCACAACAGTGGGAATAAAGGGCATAAAATGGGGCAAAACTCACTTAATAACTGCAATGGATATTTTGGCCTCAATTGTGGTCATAAATTGAGGACTACTTGTGACTTTTATTAGTTGAGAATCTTCAGGTATATAAAGTGTATCCTCAGTCATAAACTCTTAAACTAAAAATAACCTTATTTTGAAAGTACCACAGTGAATATACTGCAGCACAAGTATTTTCAAATATTCACCTGTATCAAGTTTAAATACTGACCATAATAGCTTTCAGGTAGAAAGCTCATATTCAGATTTTGGTAGCATATCTCAAGGAAACTTCATAATTTCAGTTTCTATCTTTTTCTGGAGAATTGCATTCTCTTGGCATGCGTACGATATAGAACATATTTTTACCATTTCTCCTCTATCTGTCTTTGGATTCTTCGGGTACTAGTCACCCCTTCCCCTAATTATCTTTCAGATTCAAAACAACCTACCAGTTGTCATGTTTCTTGTTTCTTTTTAATAGCTTCTGCAGAAAAAAAAAGTGGAGGCAGTGGGAATTCACCCAGAAGTTACACCACCTGTGACATTCCATGAACACCAAGGCAACTGCACAATAAAAGACAAATTTTAAAGATAGTATCCTTTAATTACCTGCATATAAAGCAATAGGGTGCTTTATGCTAGAGATGACTGATGAAATAAGAGATCTCATCTCACCTTGGTATGTCTGCTGTACTAGTTTTATCTAATTTCTGTTAATTGTAATGCTTTTAATATTTGTGCTTTTATTGTATTGTAAGCCACCCAGTCACTTTGGATAAGTGGCATATACATTTCATAAAACAATATTGTTATTTTTTAATCTGATAGTTGCTCTTGACATGTAAATCCCATTAGGACATCACAAAAACATAATTTATCTGGCAATGCCAACAGAACAAGTAAAGTGCACTGCACATGCACAAATTGTGGCACAACTGCCAACTCTTGAAATAGCAAAACGTTCCCACCCAAACTGTTGCATAGTGTAGTCATCCTTAAATTCGCCTCAGTTCTTTGCAGCTCTTCGTTCTGCCGGGTGTTTGCTGCTTCCTTTACCTCCTGGAAAACCTATGGTCGTGATTCTTGATCACTTTGGTGAAGGCAACTGGATGTATGTCAGTCTAACCGAATCTACAGCTGGGTTTATACTTCTCACTGGACAATTACAAAAAAAATCAGTTTGCTTTACTGGAGGGTGTTATGTGAACAAAGCTTTTGCCAAACCTGGTTTATGGCTTTTATGTGGGAACCCAGCCTCTGTGGCTTGTTCAACGAACTGAAGTTAAATCAGTAATCCCCCTCCCCCAAAACCCGCGCGAATCTAGTCTCCATGCAATCTCCCGTGAAATTTGCTTATGCGCGTTCTCTTTTCCCCACCCAGTGAAGGTCTGTACGCCCCCTTCCTTCTCCGCTCGTCTCCCTTTCACGATCTGGTGCGTTTCTGGGTCAGTGCGCCGAATCTCCTCCGCTCCGCCTGCTCTCCCTGCCCCCGGCCAGCCGTCTTGGGCACCATTCCCCCCCGCCCCCCTTTATATCACGCAGAGAAACAGGCAAGGCGGCAACACATGCTGCGGTTGCCTCTGGTCTCTCTCCCGGTCTCCTCAGATGCCCTCTGCCGCCGCCGCCGCCGCCGCTTTATTATTACAGTATGTGGCCGCGCTCCTCCGCCTCTTTTCCCTTCTCCCCGCACCCCTTCAGCTCAGGTTTGGCGCCGAGCCGTGGCTGTGCAGCTCTTTGGCCGGGCTTGATACTTGGCAGCCCTCCGGCCAGCTCTGCTCTTTATTATTTGTCTGGAAAGCAGCGGCGGCGGCGAAGGGGGTAGGGTCTTGGGGAGCTAGGGGGCTGATCGACAGCGACGTTCACCAATGGGTGCTCTTTTTTGACCCAGCCTTGGACTCGGGCAGAGAGGTAGTTCTGAGCCTCTGACACAATAATTAGAAGGGAGGGGAGGCGACCTAGCTCGAGATCTCCCCCTTTCTGCCAACCCTGCCCTGCTGCTGGGTTTCCAGCATTCCCTGGTCCGTGCCTAGCGATTGGTCGGGTGGCTCTAGGGCTGCTAGACAGGAGGAGGAGAAGGAAAGGGTGGGGTGGGGGGTTCTTCTTGCTATATAGATTATTGCAGACTAAGCAGTCTGGCTCTGCAGCAGCGAAAGGAAGGGGGAGGGTGTGTACAAGGGCGCGCGCTCGCGCGCTCTTGAGAGCAGGGGAGAGCTTGGCGCCGGGCCAGCTACCATCAGAATTAGCTCATTGTTCAATATAACCAGCATAGACAACCAAAGCCTGAAAGAGAGCGAGTTTTTCCCCTCTTGCTGCTGCCCCCACCCCGTTTCTCCCCTCCCCCGTTTTCCAAGGCTGCACTCAGAAAAAGGTGCAGTCATTCCTTCCCACACCCCTTACCCAGCCTTCTCGCTTCCCCCTTCTATAAATTCTTTTCTATAGCATGCTGCCCCTTTTAAACTCACATTTGTATTTCAGATCATGTAGAAAGGAGAGAAAGTGAGAAGGGGAATTTGTCGTAAGTATATGCATTTTATCCCCAATGCAGAATCTTTTGAAAAGATTTCTTCCCTGTTTCCCCCCCCCTCCCCCCTTTCTTTGTCTGGTTTCCTTTCCTTTCTGGAATATCCTTTCTACCATTTCTTCTCTACTTTATTTGGACTCTAGTGGAGTCGTTGGGATTTTCCCTTTTTTATTCTTTGCTTGCTTCGTGGTTCCATAGAAGGCTGTATAAAGAAGGGGAAAGTACAACATATGTAGATTTAACTCTTTGTCTTTCTATGCAAAGGGAGGATTTAGAAGCTTGGATAGTAATGGTTGCCTTGGGTGTATTTTTAGAAACAGGCAATTCTTCCTGCAACAGCTTTCTACAAATTTGAATGTGTAGCAGTAAAGTCTGGAATGACTTCTTTTTCCCCCCCAATTATGCATTTTTATTGCAGATTCCATGAATTATGATCAGATTAAATATTTTTAATGGAAACACATTTGGTGTAGAATTTCCTCTCCCCTTTTTTTCTAATAAAACCCACCAACCTTATGTTCATTTGTTCAAACCTGTTTAGGTTTTTGCTTAATAAAAACTGGATATGATAAAATAGAAGTTTCAGACTGCATGTTACTTTTTTTAAAGTAAAATCACTTTGAGGTCAATGTAACTGTATTCTGCAAACTGTAAATCAGCTTATTATTTTGCAGCAAATTTAATGAATTCTGAGGCAAAAATTTTGTTGAAGTTCATAGTCTTCTCAGAGAAAAGGTGTAAGCATGTATTTTAGTGCTTGAGGTAGGTTATGTAATGCAGTGCCATTTCCAAAAATATCCCCTCTCTAGGCTATTACATTTTGAAAGTGTGACTGTAATCCTGCAATCTTCATTGAGAGGGAAGACAGCTGGTAGTATGTCTGAGAACAATGGAGAAGCTATGCAGCTGACACAGAAAGCACTATTTTTGCCTTCTCTGTTTTTTTTCAAATAGATATAATCTAAATCCATGCTGTACTTCAAAGAATTGTGGGTCTAATATGCTAACTATAACACATATATTTTGGGTTGGAGGGGTTATTTTTGCAGATCTAGATAGCCTGAATTCCTTTGTGCTATGTTTAAACCTGTGGAATATCCAGTATATAGTTAAGACTGAGGGATCAGGATGGAGAAATGATATGTGAGCAAAGGATTTTACAAGGTTTTTTTCCCCTTAACTATTAGGTTATTTGTTTTCTTAAGTCATTGGGCAAGTTGCCTCCTATTTGGTGGCATGAGTTGAGTTTTTCTTTCAATCTTTTGCAGAGAATTTTCATTTTGCTGACAGTGAATTTCTGAGTCTTAAAAGAGTGCAAGAATGGTAAGAATGTTTTAATTTAAAAAATAAATTGGCATATTATTTTAACACATCTTAATAGACAAATTTAAAATGCATGTATTGAGGTTTTGGGGATTTGCCATGCAATGAATAATGCACTTGAAAAGTCCTTGTGAATAGATTTTTCATTTTCAGGAATGGAAACTTGCAGCCTACCTTCCTAAAATTAGGGGTTTTTGAAGATTATTTTTTTTCAATATATCATAAACATTAAAGCATGCAACAGTTTTTTTTAAAAAAAACACCAACTAAATTCCATGTGAATATCCAGTACAGTACATTTTTAAAACAATCATAGTTGACAACAGAAATATCTGATATATTATGATTTTGATAAAAACAGTTTGCTTTATCTTTTGACAAGAATTGTTTTATCTTTTGACAAGAAATGTTTGACATACTTTTGTAAAAAATGAATTTTAATTTCCAAAGTAGACTAAATTATCTGCATGGTGTATTAATGTTTGTATGAAAATATACCATTTATAATATGCTTTCCTTTCCTGTAATACAGTATGACTAAGATTATTTCTTATTTTTTATATATTTTTATATTAAATAGGTACCCATAAGGAACTTTTATTACAATCTCTGATGCCAGGATTCTGATTATTATATAATAATAAAATCAAAACAAAGTGGCCCAAGAATTAGTATCATGTGTACTAATCAGTGTAATTGGGAAGAAATATCAGTAATATAAATTATATAATGGTATAGATAGTCCACTTTCCTATGTTCCTTGGAAAAATAGCAATGTAAGGGAATACCTATTATAACATTTGGTATGCCATTTTGGAAAAAGTTGGAATTGCTAAGGCCAACCTTTTTGCTGTACTAATTGTTTAGTGATAATGTCATTAGCATCAGAAGAAGACACTATTGTATAGATCACCACTGAATTAACTTAATTTGCCATGAGCTCAATAGATTAAATCTGACCTGTATTGCATTTATATTGTCACAAAACTTTATACAGGATAGAGGCAAAAATAAAGGGATTTTATAAATATTTTGATGTGAAGTAGGAATGACATTGCAATTGTATGCATACTTCACTTTTGTCATATTTGAAACACTTGTTTTCTTAACAAATGGGAACTGGACTGGTTTGTGCTACAATGTAATAAAACCAGGAAAATATAGTAGGTGTTTTTTTCCCAGGTCCAACTTTCCAGAAAACATAACGAAGAGTACTTTTTGAGAATTTGTATATGCTCTTTTCCTTTTAGGGAGGTTTTTCCCTTATCATTTAATAATTTTTTCAATAGAAAACTGAAAGTCAAACTTGTCTGTGAATATTAAGTTATCTCTAAGTATGTCTGCTAATGGGTGTCAGCACCTCTGGCAGCTGGAATTCTAATTCACACTGCCTTTCAATGCTTCTCCTCCCACTCCCTAAAACAAAAATCCACTTTTTTATTTGTTGGGAAGTAATGAAGTTGCAGGAGGAACAGTATAAGAAAAACTTAACGTTGCAGAAACAGAACTCCACTGGGTGACATTAGATATATTTTATGGTTATTTTAAAATTCCTTCAGTTTATATTTTTTGTACCCCATTAGACAAGATTCTTAGTTTAGTGAAAGCAAAATGGCTACTGAGAATTAAAATTGGGATGACAGAATCTCAACTACCCAGCAGGAGTTAATAAATGTCAGTTGAACATGCATGTAATAAAACTAACCACAGCTATGTATCTGTCCTGACATAGCTGCATATTAGCTAATGCCATACAATTTCCTAGAATTTATTTTTGTAGAACAGTTTTTCTTTAAAAGGAAAGTTCATATCCTAAAAAGAGTTATTTAGAACTAGAACTTACCTATTGCATTAGAATTATTTATAGGTAAGATAATACTATAGTGCAATACTCTTCTCATAGAAGTAAGCTCTGTTGAATTCAGTGGCTTATAGATTGTAACATAGAATCGCAGGGTTCCAATCTAATTCTACATCATAAAAAATTGCTTTTATAAAATTGCCTAGTTCATTAAACCTGACATCTTATTCACAATTTTTTAAATTCTATGTCAAGTTCAAGTTTCTTACTATTTTGGTCATCAGTCAGCAAATTTATTCTCTATCTGTACAAAAACTTCATACAAAAGTTTAGTTGCCTCCAAAGGACTGAGGAACACTAGAATTCATGAGGATCTCTTCACGTGTCAGTCCATATTTCACCTAATAAACATTTCCTAAAATGGATAAATTCAGAAACATCTCGAAGACACTGAGAGCCATATTGTTCTTATTTATTACAGTTGTTAGATTTTTTAATCTTTCTTTCTTTCTTTCTTTCTTTCTTTCTTTCTTATTTATTTATTTATTTATTTATTTATTTTATTTATTTATTTATTTATTTATTTATTTATTTATTTATTTATTTATTTATTTATTTATTACATATAACCACCCGTCTTGTATCGATCTTTGGGCAACTCACAACCAAAAAATAAAATAGCATGTATTTTATAATAAAAATATTAAAACCAAAAGGCTTGGCACCACAGCTAAACTTTCCCATGCAGCCCACAGATTCATCTCAGCAATCTCACCCTATCGGTCCTTTGGAGATAAAACCAGGTTTCAGTGCTTTTCAAAAGGTTAAAAGTGTGGGGAGGCTGCCATGGGGAAGGCATCCTTCCTGTGTCCCAAAAGATTTAAGGAAGAGGACTAGGTGTGTGCCCACCCTATTCAATCTAGTAGGATGGGCATATGTCCTTAGGGAAGGCAGCTCCACAAATTGACTGGTCCTGTGCTCTATGAAGCTTTAAAGTTAATAACCAGCACTTTGAACTGCACCCAGAAGGAAACTGGGAGACAGGACAGCTTGCGCAATAGGAGTGTAAGCTGGATGAAGTGATGGGGGCACCCATCACTTCATGCTGCAACATTTTGGACCAGATGTTACTTTAGTTTAGTTTAGAAGGGGAAGAAATCTTTTCAAAAGATTCTGCATTGGGGATAAAATGCATATACTTACGACAAATTCCCCTTCTCACTTTCTCTCCTTTCTACATGATCTGAAATACAAATGTGAGTTACTTTAGTTACTTTACATTGATGTCTTCAAAGCCAGCCCCATATAGAACATATTGCAGCAATCTAGATAGGACATGACCAAGGCTTCAGTTACCATAAGCCAGGAATCCCAGTCCACTAAAGGGCACGGTTGGAGCACAAGGTGACTCTGTACAAAGACCTGCGTAGCTACACCTGTCACCTGCTTAGGAGTCATGAGTCTAGGTGGATCCACAAATTGCAGACCAGCTTAGTCTGGAATAATGCCACCCAGTTCAGAGTCAAAAGTTAACATATTACCTAGGCGTGGGAGGCCAAAGATTCAGAGCTACTCTTGTCTTGCTGGTGTTGAGTTAAAGCCAGTTTCTGCCCATTCTGCCCTTACAGTCTCCAGGCACTTGTCCAGCACTCCGACAGCATCTCCTGCCTGGCAAGGAGTGATATATAGCTGGGCATCATCAGCATACTGAGCTGCCCCAGAAATTTCATGTAGATGTTAAAAAGGAAAGACAAAAGATTCAAGCTCTGAATCCCTTGCAAAAAGTGCCTTTCGCTCCTAATCCCAGAAACTGGTCCTAAAGGATAACATTATAAATGGTATTGAGAACCACTGAGAAGTCCAGGAAGGCCAGAATAATTGCATCACATTCTTCCTGAGCTCAAAAGGCCATCTACAAGCATGTCCAATGTTTCAGTGCTGCGATCTGGCCTGAATCCAGGCAGAAAAGGGTGCAGTTCATCGGTTTCATCCAGGTCCCTTTGTAGCTGAGCGGTCTACAACCTTCCCTATAAAGAAAAGGTTGGAGATTAGATGAACATTTTCTAACACTATTGGATCCATCTTGCAAAGGAGGTACACTACTGCCTTCTTCAAAGCAGGCAGTACCATCCCCTCCCAAAAGGAGGCATTAAAAACAAGGTGGACCAAGCCATCCACCACCTCCCAAGGGGCCTTAACTAACCAGAATGGGCATGGATCCAGAACACCAGTAGCTGAGCACACAGTCATGAGGAGCCTTTCTACTTCTGGATCAAACGGTTCAACCCCCCCCCCCCCCCCGGTAACTGGGCTTAGACTTTTTTATGTATAAAAAACAAGTTATTTTATACATAACTCAAGGCAGCGAACATAACTAATACTGATGCCTTCTATTTTACACCCAGCAACAATCATATAAGGTGGGTTCGACAGAGAGCGATTGGCCCAAATTCACCTATCCAGCTTTCATTTCTAATGGAGAGATAGAACTCATAGTCTCTTGGTTTTTAGGCCAGCGCATTATATTGTATAGTTCAATTAAAAGAAAATATGGGAAGTTCTAATATGCAGGTGGAAATATTGGTATAAAAAAAAGGTAAAGGAGTCCCTGCGGATTTTATTCTGTTAGTCATTGCCGACTCTAGGAGGTTGTGTTCATCTCTCTTTCAAGGCTGTTGAGCTAGCAATGTCTGAAGACATTTCCACAGTCATGATGTCATGGAGCGCTTTTACCTTCCCACTGAAGTGGTACCTATTTATCTACTCGCATTTGCATGCTTTTGAATTGCTAGATTGGCAGGAGCTGGGGCAAGAATGAAAGCTCACTCCATCATGCAGCAATCGGCTCTCGAACCCTGGCTGTTGGCTTTTCAAGCCGACAAACGCAGTGTCTTAACTACTGAGCCACAGCGCTGCCCAAGTGTTGGCATAAATTCACTGTTTCCTTGCCTTTCTTGGCTTTGTCTGGTAGAGATATTAATGCAAAAGTGTATTTTGATTTTTTGACATGGTTTTATTTTGCATTTATTTGAAAGATACATAACAATTTCAACAAGCATCCAAAGCACAGTAGTACACAATTCATGCATATTTCATCTTGTGCTCTTGGACAGAAACACAAGTACTGATGGGAGATTTTGATATATAAAATACATTTCTTAAACAATCTTCATTAAGTACTAATAGCAATAATGTTTAGCTTTCAGGTTTCAGTAATTTTTTTTGTCTGATATTTTTTGATTACGTTTTCATATCCAAACACTGATTGCCAATAAAGCTACATATACTGCTAGGTCTAGTGACTGGTTTTAATAAAACTTGATCAGTCTTGGTTCTCCATAGGCCTGATCCATTGGAAATTGTCTATCACACAAGACCACATTAACATGCAGTATTTGGAGAAATTCACATTCAACTTATCTGAAAGCTGTATGTTCGCTCCTCCATGCGCAGTCTTTCTGAGCATTCAGAGTTTCTTCTCAATTTACCAGATGCGATCGTCTTTGCAGAAGATTTCAGGAACTGATGCAGACTCTTCCTATATGTACAGTCTGCATTTTATCAGTGAACTCTAACTCAGCCCTTTACCAGTGAGCTCTAATCAGCCCTTCAAGTTCAATGTGAGTGAAGAAGTTATGTGTAAACAAGACTGCTTTACACTCAGTAAGTTCGCATCTGCAAGAAATTTCCCGAAGACTTCAGATACTAGTTTGTATTATCTGCATATTGATCTTCCTGACAACTTCTCCCATGGTTATATGTTAAAAATGATCAGAATGTGAATGGTAGTTTGTTTTACAAAACAAAAATGCAAAAAGTATGAAGGATGATTTTGAGATTGAAAGGAAAATGTATAATGGTTTTAGTTACTTGGGATTTTTCCAGTCTGATAATACGAATATTTAGTGACTTCAAATATTGGATGCAAAGAACCAAGAAAAACTGTATATTATAAGAATGTAAGTGAAAATGTAGAGCCAGAGAAGAGGAACCAGTGGAAACGAAACAAGCATTCATCATGGAGATCTTTTGCAATGGCATTCACTCTTATAGTCCAAAAATCATTAGCCACTTGCTGCTGAGCATTGATTGCCAACTACAAAGTAGACAGAATTGAGCCAAAAAGTACACTGGCCTAGAAACTGAGGAAAGCTACTATCAGAAAGCATACTTGTCCTTAAAAGTTTGCCATCAGCTCATAGGTAAATACAGACACACTGAAGTTGTAGATAATTTTGTTTGCCTTGTCCAATTTAATTCTTCAGTTGATTAATTCTGAGCCTTAAGAGTCAGATCTGATTGAAACAGACTATATGCACTGTAAAATAACAAGAAAATGAACCTTTCAATATTGATTAGTAGTCATTCAGATATAGTCAGGTTATTGAGATGGGGAAAAGGTATAGACTAGTATTGGAGGAGATCTCTTATCAGTTTCAAAATACAGGAGAATTTTCTGCTGAAATTCCCACTTTATAAAATGTTCTACATGAGGTACCTGGCTCTCTCAAAAAGAGAGTGGCTTTTAAGTGGCTTTAAAAGGTTGAGTTGAGACCTCCAGAATGAGTTGCTATGATAGTTTTCTAACTGGTTTTTAAGGCATCTTTACAGCGTTGCATCTCTCTCTGCATCTCAAACTCTGTTCCTAAAAGGAGCAAAAATAACACAGCTTTATCTAACTAAGCTTTAGGTGGATTTTAAAAATAAAAATAAAGTTTCCTGCTGCAAAAAAGGCCCTTGTCCTTTAAAGATCACAGGTATTTATATTAGATTAATATTTTGGAGCTACTGTTTTAGGCAATTGCCTAAAGTAGTCCTTGACTTAGGACCAATCACTTAGTAATCATTGGAACTTAATGATAGAAATTCCCAATTGTGGTGTGGTCATAAGTTGAGGACTACCTTATAGCAATAGATCAAGCAATAGGTTAAGAACATGCAGTAGATTGTACTCAGTTGTGGATTGTTGGCCTCCAGATCCAAACTGAAATCAATTGATAATTACCTACTGTACTAGCTCCTTGTTCCAGTTGAACTACAGGCAGTTTCCAGGTTAACAACATCTGGTATATGGACAAGCTACATGTTTTCAATATACAATCTATTTTCAGCGGTTCATGAAAACATGAGTTCATCAGCTTGAGGGAGGAGAAAGCTGTTCACTATTTTCTGTAATAGACAGCCCATTTGTAAGTATGAATTCTGACTTAAAATGTGAGTTAAGGACAAACATAGGAAATAGATTACATTCTTAATTCAGGAACTGCCTATACTGCATATTCTTCCTAAGCACTATGACAAGACACAAGCAATGAAAAAAATAACATCACTATACATCAAAAACACCTCAGAAATCAATAACGGACTATTACAACCACATGGCATCATAATACAAAACAAGCCAACTAAACCCTCCAAAATCTTTAAACCAAAAGACCCATTAGCCCAAGAAGAAAAAACAGGAGTTATCTACAACATATAAGGTCAGGTCTGTTACAACCATTATATAGGATAGAACAGTGATGGCGAACCTTTTTTTCCTCGGGTGCCAAAATAGTGTGTGCGTGCGCTATCGCACGCATGTGCGTGCCCACACCCATAATTCAAAGCCCCCCACTTGCCCCACTCCCCCTGTGCATGCATGCACGACTCCCCCCCACTCCCCTGTTTCCCGACTTCCAGTGGGCCCGGTAGGCCCATTTTTCGCCCTCCCCAGGCTCCAGAGGCTTTCTTGGAGCTTGGGGAGGGCGAAAACTCTCCCCCGCCACCCCGGAGGCCCTCCAGAGACCGAAATCACCTTCCCAGAGCCTCAGCGCGAGCCAAAAATCAGCTGGCGGGCATGCACATGCGCGCTGGAGCTGAGCTAGGGCAACGGTTCGCGTGCCAGCAGATATGGCTCCGCGTGCCACCTGTGGCACCCGTGCCATAGGTTCACCATCACTGGGATAGAAGGTAGAAGACTACCAGAACAATCCATGGACACCAAACTAGCACTCGAAAGATAGGACTATTTCCATATTTCCCTAAGATTCTCATTCAGAAGCTATAGAGAGGAGTAGAGGTAGTGGGCTGAACTAGAACAAAAGAGCAATTTCCATCAAGTGAAGGCAGTATAGGATACTATCATGGCAGCCTACATCTATAAGTCTAAAGTTCTTTTATTAATGAAGATTTGTATTATTACTCTTTGTAATTACTTTCCCCAAACTGGCAAAGCTCATCTTTATTATCTAGCTGTCTGCCTGAAAAAAAGTCAATAACGTTCTAGCTCTGGATTCTTCTGAATGACTATAGAAATAGAATTAGGCCACTCTAGTAGTTGACATAAGTCATAGAACTGCAAGGTTAACTGTAACATTTCTGATAGATGGCCATATCTGTTTGTATATCAAATAACTTTCCTAGGTGCATTTGAAAGCAACATTAAACTAAAGCATGAAATATATTTCATTAAACAAAACAAAAAATGAATATTCAGGAGCATACCATATAGAGGGATTTAAGTTATGACACCAGTTATAGATGAATATGACTAGAAGGTCAATCCATTATGGCAGTATTGTGAACTAATTCTTGGGTAGCTTAAAGATGTTTGTAGCACATATAGCTACAGGATATGTTGTAGTTTACCCCAGAATATTAATCAAGCAATTATAATGGACTAAAGGACTTCAGGATTCATGTGAAATCTCCATCCTGTAAACATTGGAAGGACAATTCCATTTTTCCACTACATTTCTCTTTAACCTCTCTCTTTAATCAATAGTGGAAGGTAATAGGAAAGATGAGAAGGATAATAGTAATACAGCCCTATTGCTTGGGTAAATATTCTTAAACATAAGACAGTGCTGTCGGAATTAGGTGTTCAGCAGTGATGGCATGAGGGAAAAAACTCTAGTAGTTTTGGATGCAATGCCCTATAGCGGCGTCCTGAGGGAAGGAGTTGAAACAGTTCATGTCCAAGATGTGAGGGGTCTGTAGATTCATGTAATATCTACTTTAACTGGTAACAGCAGTCCAGGATTTAAGTCAGTCTATCTCAGCTCTACCTTGCGAATGACTTCTTTGAACCTGGAATACAAAGCATCAGTTTTACCACTGATTCAAAGCCTTAGCCTGTTTATAGGTTAGTGAAAAATTAGAGAAGGGGCTTTGGTCTTACCTGATATGCCTCTTCTCGTAGGGTGGAGCTAACCTCCAAGAATGGGATGACACCATCCCTTCAGCCAATGAGGACTGAGTCTGACAAATTGATATCTTCGTACTCCTGCCTCAATTCCCCCTCTTTGATGAAGGACAATGGTCAGACTTGGCGTGTAGCTCCCAAAATCAACAAACTGGAAGATAACAATTTGATGTCCGAAGGCCAGACCAGACTAACTTTGGGCGGGATTGGAGGTTAGCTCCACCCTACGAGAAGAGGCGTATCAGGTAAGACCAATGCCCCTTCTCCATAGTGGGTGGAGCTAACCTCCAAGAATGGGACATACCAAAGCAGTCTGTCCGTTGGGAGGGCTAAGTGTGGCTGGCTTTCCCAGTCTGTGGCACCAGGCGTTGCAGAACCCTGCAACCAAATGCCGCCTCCGCTCATGCAAAAATGTCTATTTTGTAATGGCGGATAAAGGGAGTTGGTGAGGCCCAAGTGGCCACCCGGCAGACAACCTCAATGGACGCTTGAGTGGACCATGCAGCCATCATTGCAGCACTATGTGTTGAGTGCACAGTCACCCTGGTAGGTCGTGGCAAGGACTGCAGGTCATAAGCCTTTGCTATTACACCATGCAGCCAGCACCCCACGATGGAGGAGGATGCCTTTTGTCCCAAGGAAGTGGGCAGGAAAGAGACGAAAAGCGCCTCAGTTCTGTGCAAGGAGGAAGTGCGCTTGAGGTAGATCTTTAGCGCCCTTTGGACATCAAGCTTGTGCCACTGTCTCTCTTACAGGTAAGGTGGCAAAGCAAAGTTGTCCTCGGGCTCATAAGGTGCACCCGTCAACGACAGGAGAACCTTTGAGAGGTCCCAGGTTGGGTACCGATGGATGACGGGAGGACACAAATTTACAGCCCCTTTCAAGAACCTGCGCAACAGGGAATTGTGAGACGAGTCCATACAACCGCAGGACAAAACAGAAGAAAGAGCTGCCACCTGACGCCGAAGCATGTTGGAGGAAAGATCTCTGGACAGGCCACGTTGCAGAAATTCGAGAATGTTGGTGATGGATAAATCAACTGGGGAATACCCCACCTGCGAGCACCAGGAGCAAAAAGCTTTCCAGGTGGCCGAATAAATCCTTTCTGTGGACGGCCTCCTAGAGGCTGGAGAGTCCAATGACGTCCTCCGGGACCTGTCAATGCCTTAGAGAGCCCCGCTCAAGCGCCAGGTGGTCAGTTGGTACCACTGTGGATCCCAGTGTACCACTGACCCCTGGCAGAGCAATGACTCTGTCGGTGGGATCCTCCATGGCTGGCAGACCAGGCTCTCCTGGGCCAATGGGGGGCAAGAAGCAGCACCTCGGCCCTCTCCTCCAAAATCTTCTGGATTACTTTGGGGAGGAGAGGCAGAGGGGGGAACGCATATAGTAGGCTGAATGGCCAATCGCAGCAGAGGGCGCCTGCTCCCTCCGCGCCCTGGGTCTGGAAGCGGGTGAAATATCTGGGCAGCTTGGTGTTCTCTGGGGTGGCGAAGAGGTACATGATTGTAAGACCGAAGCGACTCACCAGGGTTTGGAAGAGGGAAGGGTGAAGGCGCCATTCTGCCTGGTCTATAGTGCGGCTGAGCCAATCCGCAGTCACATTGGCCACCCCGGAGATGTGCTTCGCCGAAAGCGATAGGAGGTTGCATTCTGCCCAAGCCCCAGGGATCTGGCCTCATCCATGAGAAGGCGGGACATGGTGCCCCCCTGCCGGTTTATATGAGCCTTTGCAGCCACATTGTCTGTCAGCACCAAGACGTGCTGACCAACCACCAGAGGTTTGAGCTGTTTGAGCGCCAGGTAGACTGCACGTAGCTCCAGCCTGTTTATGTTGAACTGTGCCTCCGTAAGAGACCAAGTGCCCTGAGCTACGGCTGACTGCGCATGCCCCCCCAACCATACATGCTGGCATCTGTGGTGATGGTGACCCTGCGGGGCTCCAGGAAGTAACAACCCTTCATGATGGCAGGCGAGGTCCACCACTGGAGTGAGCATCGGATGGCGGATGGAACCAGGACCCTGGATGCCGATGTGTTGCGTCCCGACCTCTGAAAGGGCAAGAGAAACCATTGCAAGTCTCTGGAGTGCAGCTGAGCCCAGGGGGTGATATGGATGGTGGATATCATTTTGCCCAGGAGCGAGGACAGCAGCTTCAGGGGGACCCTGTTTTGGCTCAGAACTTGCTGAGAGAGTTTGGATATGCTGTCCCGATGTTCCTGGGAAAGGAACACCATGCACTCCAGAGAATCGATAATGGCTCCCAGGTGGGCTAGTCTAGTGGTGGGCGGCAGGTGGCTCTTTTCCAAATTCACTGAGAACCCATGGTGTCTGAGGGTGTCAACAGTTACCTGGACATCTTGCACCGCTTGGTGCCTGGATGATGACTGAATGAGGATGTCATCCAGGTAACATTGGACACGCACAGGGATTGATCTCAAATGAGCGGCCAAAGCCGCCAGCACCTTGGTGAAAACCCGTGGCGCTGAGGAGAGGCCCTATATTCGTAATGGAAACCTGCATAGCAGAAGCGGAGGAATTTTTGATGGGAGGGCCAAATCTGAACCTGTAGGTAAGCTTCGGTGAGGTCAATCGAAGCGACGGAAGTCCCCCCTTCCAGACGCCAGCTAATATAGAGTGAAGCATGTGCATTTTAAACCTCTTATACACAATATAGTGATTTAGATGCTTCAGATCAAGAATAGCTGTCCACCCACCCAAGGATTTGGGGACCACAAACAAGATGGAATAAAACCCCTGCCCTTCCTGGTCCTCAGGCACCTGCTGAATGGCTCAAATATCCAGCAGGTGCTGGATTGCAGCATCCATGAGAACCCATTTGTCAGGGTTCTCAAACAGTTGTTGGACCAGACCGCAACGCCACGAAAGGAACTGGACAAGGAAGATGGAGCAAAACTCCCAAGGCCAACTGAGGGGAACCCTCCCCACTTTGAAAGGCCCTCGGCTCGACGCCCTGTTGGTGGAGAGAGCCGAAGCTCCCTGCGCTCGACCCAGCGACTGCGATGACAAGCCAGTCAGCTGGGGAAAACTCACGGAATTAACACTATGACCGGTGGAAATAAATCGAGGAATGGGAGCAAGTACTACACGCGTCCTGTTCAGGCCGAGGACTGAGTCAAAGGGGGAATTCAGGCAGGAGGACGAAGATATCAATTTGTCAGACTTAGTTCTCATTGGCTGAAGGGACAGTGTCATTCCATTCTTGGAGGTTAGATCCACTCACTATGGAGGAAAACAGGACCAAGTTAAGCAAAAAAGCATTGGTATTTGCATGAGAAGTGTGAGTCAAACACTTAGTGCCTAAGACATAACTTTTAGGGCTAGGCCCTTATAGATGTCATCTTTGTACTTTTAATGATCTATTATCCAAAGACAAATCATGACAACTGCTTGTTTTATGTCATCATTTATAGGTTTATCATCCAAGGCTCACAGTCAGCCAGAAACATATTCCAATGAGCCATGGACATGGAGGATTTATTAAGGTATGTTTGTTTATATCTTACTTAAAATCTTTCATTAAGTAAAAAGACCTTAAAGTGTAGTATTAGTTGGGATTATTTTATGATTTCTAAAGAATGAATGCTGAAAGTGTGTGGGCGTGTAAGCGTATACATGCACACGGACAACTACATGTATAACAAAATGCAAAAACATTTTAAAAAACTTTGCATATTTGTATGTTACCATTAATATTTGTATATTACTTGGTCTCAAGTAATCTGTCTTTAAACAATTTAAATCTTAGTAATACTAAAACATAGGTTTGTGGTTGTATTATAGATGAATAGTAAATATTAGTCTTCTGGGTAATATATTGTGTTAAGAGACAAGTATCATCTACCAGATGTCACCCAGTGGCAATATTTACAAATAGAACAGCATTGTTTGGATCAGCAGCATTTTCAGCTCCCGAGACACTGAGATAATAGAACAACTTGTTAAATCCATTAAAACTAAAAAAAATGCACTATTAGTTTCTATTGATAGTTGTTATCAATAAATCAATTTGATATACAGATCCTAAAATAAGTAGAATAAAGAATTTGTGGTTCCTGTATTGCCTAGAAAAAGGGAGAGTATTTTAACTTCTATAGAAAAAGTGTCAATAAATCTCAGATCATGACTTACACAACAAAAAATAATATTTAGCATTTGTTGGACTCCATTACATTGGTATAAAAAAGGACTATGAAAACCAGCATTTTGTTTGAGATGTAAAAGAATGATGTTTCTTTAAAATACACATTCATACTATGTCTTACACTTACTACGTTTTGAGAGATTTTGAGATTATATAAACATAACTGCAACAAAAGATACAATTTTTTGCGAACTACATAACTAGTACTTCGGATTTGACAATTGGACAATGTAAATGAATTCTATGCGCCCTTATGCCAAAATATTGATTTTGCATTTTGGAAAGATAAATGTATGGTCCCTGTTACTCAGTGGATGAGGGCTGATTGCCCTTGCCACCTATGAGCAGATTATGTAGATATTGTTCTGCCCTAGCTACGGACCACCAAGAACGCAGCACATACTAAGTTGGTCCAAAGATTTGTTTACTCAATTAATGACTACTAATAAGCTTGCTTAGTAGTTGACACACACAAACACAAGTTAAAGCTGAAAAACTGCTGTTAAATCAAACTGCATTAACAGCTAGCATAAGTCCACGAACTCATAAATTAATTCTAAGCAAATAGTCCTGGATATATCAAGAAGCTTACAAGGGTTGGCAAAATGCCTAGAAGCAGTCCGCAGGAAGAATGTCGAAACAAAAAGAGCTGAGCAGACGTTTTCAAAACACGAAGTCACATGAACGAACAAATGAACGTTGTTTCCTGCAAAGGTTTTGCTGTCGTCGTCATCCCTTAAATAGGCTAGGGGAGTGGCCAATTAGCCCCAAGCCTTAGTCCAGAGGAGACCTCCTGAGGAACCATTCCTGCCTTTTGGCAGCTCTGCGTGCCCGTGCATTAAGAAGAGGCTCCTCCTCTTTTTCCTCATCACTGATGGGAGATGCTGGAGGTTCTGAAGGCCCTGGCTGAATCTCTGCCTCTGGCACCAAGTCCTTTCCAGCCTCTTCATTGTCCGACTCGAGTGCCAGCTGCACAGGCCGCTGGCACATCACATCGGCCTCTTCTCAGGCGGGATCCGCTACCAGTTGCACGGGCTGCTGGTGGGCCACAACAGATGTAGACTTTGCATGGACAAATATAATGAAATATAGGACTCATTCAGAGGTGGGTTCCTCCTGGTTTGGACCGGTTCTATAGAATCGGTAGCAGGAATTTCCTCCTACTCGCCGAACTGGGAGCACGCCCCCGAATCGCCTCTCTTGGCGGTGCCATCTTGTTAGCTGTTTTTTGCTTCTGTGCATGCGCAGAAGCTGTTTTCAGCACTGCAAATGTGCACATGCGGCACGCAATGCGTGCGCACCCATGCGGCATGGGAGGAAGCGAACCGACAGCGAGGTAAGTTAGAACCCACCCCTGGACTCATTAATACAAAGTGCAATAGGTTAAAAAGAGCCATGATAGTTATATAAGTGTGTATGTGGAGAGAGAGGGGGGGGGGCTTAAATAATAATTAAATTAGATAACTATATATAGAATTGTAAATATTTACTGTTAAAATGATATATTTTTTTTGCTTTTTCTTTTGTTGTATCTTTTAAACTTTCTTTTAAAAGCACTTATGTGTTTCATTTTTTTTACCATACAGGTATCTATAAACAAATCTTTAAAGCATCAGTCATTCAGTTCTGTTCCACCAAAATGTATTAAGGGTTACCAGAGATAACAGTTTATCTATTTTAACCTTAATCATCACATAAACCAACTTTATATTAATTACCTTTATTTTTAATAATCTTGATCATTAATCCCCATAAATAATGTCCTAAAAGAGGATTTCTTCTCTGTTTCCTTTGTATCTTCTCACAAAATTCTTCAAAACTTTTAAGAATCCTCTTTCGTAAATCCAAAATAAGAAAAATTTCCAGGTCACTGTTTTGATTTGGTGAGACATCAACTGGTTTCATCTGTTTGTGCAGTGTGGTATCTCCTTTCACATTATTCCCATACTTCATGAGTTTTAAACCCACTTTCAAATCAGACTTAGTCCTATTCAGTAAAGGTTGCTCTATTTCTATAACAGCTTCCAAACACAGTCTATTTATAGTGGCAGACATTTTTCAAATTAACTTCTGGGTCCATTGTTCACAAATATCCTTCAGTGCAATCAATGTTAAAGTATTTTGCTCTATTTTGTATTAGTAAGTCGAATGCACGTGCTTTTCTTTAATTGTAATCTTTAGTTCCTTCTGGTTCTCTCCACCCTCTAGTGTTGAACCTTCCAAATCCCATCTTATCATATTTTTAAGTATTAAAAACAACAATATTTTCTCTTGGGAAGGATTCTTATAATTAGTTTCAAAATCTTATTTCAAAACATTTGGTTTTTTAGTGTGTTTGTAACTTTCTAAAATCAATGTTGTAATCACCCTTTTGTATTAAAACAAATTAAGAAAGAAAGAAAAAGAAAATTTCCTTAAAAATATATAAAACTTCTTTGAAGGAAACTCATGGTGAAACATTATAAAGGTTCCTAATATAGAAAAAGCAGTTAACAAGCAGTTTCCAAAAATCATTAAGAAAGGAAGTTTGTGACACAGTATCCTTTTGAAGGCACCAAATTGTTGTTTTGATTGAAATACTGGAGAACTCTGCTTTGTAGTCTCCTTGTAAAGAAACACTGGATTAATGTGGGTGTCCCAGTTCTCTCTTTGTCCAGAGAGGATTTTTTTTTTAGAGTTCTTATATGCCGCCCTACTCCCTGGGGACTCAGGGCGGCATACAACATGTCAAGAACCACTAAACAATATAAAAGATTTAATAACAATTTTAAAAATAATTTATTAAAAAACATATAACAACCATACATACGTGGGGGAGACCTAAGAAGTGAAATGTCTCATAACCCCGCCTGCAGGAAGAGTCTTAATGGCTTTTCGGAAGGCCAGCAAGGTGGGGATAATTCGGATCTCTGGGGGAAGTTGGTTCCAGAGAGCCGGGGCCCCTACAGAGAAGGCCCTCCCCCTAGGCCCTGCCAGTCGGCATTGTTTGGCTGACGGGACCTAGAGGAGACCCACTCTGTGGGACCTGACCGGTCGAAGGGAAGTATGAGGTAGAATGCGGTCCCGGAAGTAACCTGGTCCTAAGCCATGTAGGGCTTTAAAGATGATGATCAACACCTTTTTGGGAATTGTGAAGTGTTGGTCTATTCCCTGGCTCCTCACTCCACCATGGTCATCTTCAGTTCTCCATATTGTTTGCCGGAAGTTCCTATATAAAGAGAAAACATTGACTATATAAACTCTTTATATGTTTCTTTTTTGTTCTTTCTTCGCTTTCTACTTTTTTAATCTTTTATTTTTTTAGTTTCTATTCTTATCTTTTTAATTGTAATGTTCAAAAAAATTATTATTAAAAAGAACATAATTATTCCAGTCTTTGTCCATATTTAATAAATATTTATTGATGGCTTAATATTTTGGGAATAAAATTGCTACCAAGCATAACAAATTGGTTAAAAAGCAACTTGTTTATTCTCCTAGAATCCGTGTATATTCCAACTGTGAAATACAAATAGTTTTGGCTATCAGCGACCATTCAAAAGCATACAAGCACCTCTGTGATTGTAAATGCGGTCAGCCTTACAAGCCCCTGAATTTTGATCATATGGCTGCAACAGCTATAACTTTGGTGATAGGACATAAGTACCCTTTGTTCAGCCCTGCCATAACGTTGAATGGTTGCCAAATGAATGGTAATTACTCAAGGAGTAACTGTACTTAATATGGTTTATAAAGCATCAGATTACATTACATTTTATTTAAGTTGGAAATTGGACATAATTGGACATAAGAAAGTTAATGTACTTTCTTGGGGATGTTGACTGGCCTGATTTCATGCTGGCTGCAAAAATGGCCATTGATGAAGCCATGACTCTATTGGGTCTTTCCCATCGTAATACAGCAAGGAATTATGTCTTGACATGATGTATCAGGAATGTAAAGGAAGAACATATGGTTCCTGGATTCTGAGCATTGTGCATTGTTTTCTTGCCCTTAGTTTATAGAATATGTTTAAAAGAGCAGGAGATGAATGAGTCATGTACCATTTTGGTTATAGTTGTAGGAAAGAGGCAACATTTCCTCAGTTTGTGAGGAGCTTCAGAGTTAATTCCTTCCATCTGTCTTGCCCAATTCATATTAGGCTTTCTAGTCATGCTAATTTCTTAGTTTATGATTTTATTCAGGATTGGACTTCTTTAAATGTCTATTTTTGAAGAGGCTAACAGGTTCATTTAAAAATCACATTGCACCCATGCTTCTGGATTAACCGAGTGGGAAAACAATTGTATACCACCTAACTGTTTCTCTGTGATTTTTCAGCTTCTTTTTTCCTTCCCTCTATTCTTCAGGGTGGGTAAATAAGGAATGCTACCATTGCAACAATTCTGTGGGATTCAGTTATACTTCCATAATGAAGGCTTAGGCTCCACAGGCAAATTACTGTATGTTACAGATGAGCCTAGTAATGTCAGAATTAAAGCTTTAATTCAAAGGTATGACCTATAAGCTTCGAGTATACAGTAACGTTTCTAGGCATCACCTGCCATCCAGAGAAGATAAAGTCTTCTTTTAGCATGATTCCTGGGGTCTACATAGTTTATTTGACAATGTATCATAATGCTTTTCCATTGTATTCTTCCAGATTGTCTTCAATTTCAAGTACTATAGTTTCTGAATAATCACTTCAAGTACTCATCTGGTATGACCCTGCTTAGTTTTTTGAAAACCAGCCAAGGACAGTTAGCTGCTGCAGCTTCCCCTTTAGTGTACAGGGCAACAAAAAGGACTTTTGAAACTTGGGGAAACTGGAGAAGCAACCTTCTCCAAATGCAGCCTTTGAATCACAATCATAGATTGTAAGAGTTGGAAAGGATCCAGTGGCACGAACAAATATTTTATTTATATAACAGGTTACTTTATTTATATATGCAGCCTGCCAATGAAATAAGAGAAGTAATGGCAGTTAATTTCTCTTACAGCCACGGACTGTGCCTGAATGAGAAATGAATGGTCAGTCTGTTCATTTCTTGTCTCCCTCAGACTACACTCCAGGCATCACTTCTGTTGCTGTATCTCCCAGAATCCCTCAATAAACCAATGTGTCAACTGGGATTGGGGTATGGAGAGAGACTGCTTAAGAGCAGGCTAACCAAGGTCCTGGATTCCCTTCCATTATTAGCTTCTGAATTGTTCATAAGTTTACTGGAAAATTCCCCAAGTACCTACCAGAAACAAGGTGACTCAGGAAGATCACTACAGTTGGTCCAATCACCCCTGGAAGTAAGTCATAGTGGCAATACCACCAGTCTTTTCTGGATCAGAAAGTGATCTGACCACAGTAAAGAGCTGATAGGAATTGCATGGATCATGCCCAAGATTAGTTGGGATAAGTCTACTGTTCTCGTGGAGGCCATAAACTCCTGAGTGCTTCCTGACCCAGCATCTAGTCCAAAGACCTGGTCAAGTAGCTCAGGGATTCTTCTGGGCAGTAGAACAGCCAATATATTAATACAATTTCTAGCTTGTCCCTGTGACTTAATCTAAGATATATTCACACCCCACTCCTTCAAGAGTAGACTCCCTGGCTGCAAACACAGTGTCTTTAAAGATGAACACACCTGAACACACATTGGCTCTGGCATTGAGGTTGATAAAGGATCAAAGCCTGTGAGAACAGATTTCAGTGAGAGTACCCAACCAGTTCTCAGTAATAGACGCCAAATCTGCAGATTTGTTTACCACCAAATTGTGAATTAAAACTGTACCTTCAACAGTTTGAAGCCAAGTAAGCCAATACGGTGTAAATTAAGCTAGAACTGCGTGTTGGCACAGATTTGCTGGTCTCCCTTATCATGTAATGGCAAATTTAGTATTTCCTGCCTTACCATTTCAGATCCATTCACAACTGGATTATCCTTCTGTTTTAATGTCCAAGAGCCTTGCATAGGTTGCAGGCTTACAATTATACCATTCTCTCTCCCAAATAGTACATAGCAGGTGTTAGTAATTTGGCAGGGCCTATCACCCTGACTCTTCAATCAACACACCTCCTTCCAACACACATCCCAACCAATCAAATTACCAGAAAGAAACACAGGTAACCTCTCTCTAAAGTGTAACTGTAGATCCTACCCCTCTACCTTCTGCTGTATGGAATCAAACCTGAACTCATTCCAAACATCATAATAAGATTCACAAACTCTTTTCTTCACACTAATTGAAATGTCTTAAAACTGCCTATTAATTAATTAATGGTTAAATTGAGAAGGCAACCACAAGAAGATCTCATCTTTAAAAAATATAGTTGGAATAGCATACAATATCAGAAATTGCAGAAACTAGACTGGAATCAGACAAATAATAGAAGAGTTGGAAATTATCTAAACTATTCCCAGTAATACTGTCTCTATAACTAGTCATTCACTTCTATCCTCTGGACCATGTCTTGTGTCTAGAAGAGGTGAAGAAAACACCATCTGTATCTCAAGCTCTTTCAGGTTTCCTCCGCCCCCCCAAAATCTGAACTTTTTTCCATACCAACTAATATACTTATAAAGCAAACTTTAGTAGGTTTGTTTGAAAATAAACACCACTATGCTTCATTAAGTACAAACAAGTTTATTATAATTTTATTAAAGACTTCATCAGTTTAAACTGTCAGCAGACTATGTAAAATAGGACTTTATCATCAATGGTGTTTGGTCAAATTGTATACAAAGAAACTAATTGACCAAAGAAGTCTGTTGAAAACAGCTCAAGTCATTCAGTTTTATGAACACCCCATATTATGAAGGAACAATAAAAGAATAAATGGATTTTTAAAAATCAGAACTTAGATAAAGAGGCCCTTTTTGTTTTTCACAGAGGAGGCATGTATAAATGGCCATATGGAACAGAACTGTATTTGCAGATCCTAGAATGGTCACATGGGATTTTTATCTCATGATTGTATGGCAGAATTTCAGGATTGCAGTTGTTTTTACAGCTGAATAGGAACTGCATAACACAGTATTTTGTCATACTGCCCAAATCTTTAGTCTGTCTGTGTTTCTTCCAAGTTTTAACTCTGCTTCTATATCTTCTGACAATAAAGAAACATATATGCTACACAGGAACTTGCTTAATCTGAATGGGAAGAAAGTACTTCATCATGCCATGATTATCTATACCCAGAAATTTGAAAACGTAAAAGAACACATTAAAAAATTAACATGAAAGCACTTCTCCATATTCTTTTGGTTAACTCTATAAACATTCAACATTTCATAGTTGAAATGTTCTAATTGGAATTATAAAAACATCTTTTCTGGCTTCATAATGGACTATTCTGAGCTGAGATTCTCCTGATATGCTTGAAATGGCTCATTTTAATGTTGGTACTAATGTTTGGATGGGAGAACATGTTGCAGTTGATTGTGAGATATGAGATTATATTGAGGAGGCTTTGTAGGAATGCAACTAATGTCTTCTTCCTCCCCTTTTATATAGGATAATCTTCCCATCCCAAAGGAAGTTAACCGCAAAAAGAATGAGACAGCTCTGTTCCTGACACCAGTGAATGGCTATGAACACCATTTCAACAAAATCTATTACCTCTCTTTTTAATCATTACTCCTCATTTGTATTAAATATGGTGTATGGGTGTTGATGAGGTTATCATGGTGTCATATATCGGGAATTGTTTCTTTTGTAAATCATAAGAAGAAAAGTACGGGACTCTGAGCCTTGCTTTAGAGAATTACAGTGGAATATATGTACCATAAACCGGTTTTTAACCATTCTGACTCAAGTAAAAGCTCTCAGAATTTCACACTGTGAACCCAAGTTTACAAACACTACAGGTGGGCCTTCAGGCCTTGTTCTACCACAGCAATGTCTTCCACTAGCCAAAATCAACTGACCACATGCAACTGGTAAACTGCTGCCTCTCCATTTCCATGATTCCTAACTGCTTCTTGCAGAGGCTGAGAGTCCCCCTTTTATTTCATTTTAGATGTAACAAGCCTAGTAGTTTATTTTCATCAATTGTCTGTATATCTCTATATTTTATCCATGTACTCTTTTGATGTATAGAAGTAGTATGAAACTCATGGTTTCCTTGTGGTAAGTGACTGAGATGCTGCCACGGGATTTGAGACACTGATGAATGGTGCTATTTTGGACTTTAAACATGCTCCTTGGCAAGGTAGCTCTGATGGAGTTATTTTTAATTTCCATGTTCTAAGAAGGTGTTGGTACTTTGTTCTCGTTCTTTAGACTGGACTGACTTGTTTCTTTGTGTCTTCAGTGTGGCTTTCTTATTCAGTGTTGTAGGGTGAGTAATTCCTAATATAGCAAGTAAGGAACTGATTCCCACCTGAGTATGCTCACAATCTTGCATTGATAATGGGAGCAATCACAAAACTGTAATTTACTACAATTTTTGTTTCTGCCATTCTGCTTAGTAATTTGGTTGAAAAACAGCAATAATTTTTTATGATCTTTAAGGGTCTTGGTTTTTTTTAATACATTAGAAAGGCATATTTTTTAAACGGGGGTTTAGCATGTTTTTAATATCATCTTAAAAACTGATTAAATTAACTGATTTTAAACATGCAGAAATGGGAACACTTAAAATGACAATTAAGATATTTCCACAGTATTTCCAATATGTGGATTTTACAATTTTGTTCTTGCTCCCAGGAAATTAGGAAACAATTTTCAAAACAAAACAATGTCATCTATTCATAGAATGTTGTTGTGTTAGACACAGTCTGGGAGCCCACCTTGATTTTTTATATAACTTCTGTCTTTCGGCTCTTCCTTTTACTGGACAGATTTTGTCCAGAACCATTTAGCTTCTGACTGTTAAATGCCAATGCATGCATTGCACTTCTTTATTTTCTCTCCTTCTTCCTCCTACCCCATTCTTGTGCACATTTTTTCTAGTAGTTTAGATAAGTCAATTGTGCTGTATATACATGTAACAAAAAACAGTATTCAGCAGTTGTGGCATTTATGTATAATTGCAATTGTGTACTGCTGAAAATGTAGGCTTTTGTAACAGTGTGATCTTTAATAATGCACTAACACTCAATGTATTTTAGCTCTTTTAGTAGGATTTGTTCAATAAATATGCAAGCTCTAAGAGTAACCAAAATTTGGGAGTTTTTTTTCTTAATCTATATTTATTGGTTTAAAATATTTTAGCATTCTTTCTCCACTAAATTCAAATCCATTACAAATATAAACACCAAAAATAAAGCCATAGTAAGATTGCATCTCAAAATTTACATATTACGTGGCAGAAATTTCTAATCTCTGAGAGCCTAATCAAAAGTAACTTTTTTTTATTACTGTACAACCCTTTCTGAAGGTGAAAATAAAAGTAAAAAGGGGATGGGTACAAGAAATTATTCCAAGAACTCAGGATTATCACTGTCAATTCCCTGCTTTGATTTCTGGCACTAAGAGTATCTGAAGATTTGATCAGAAGGTCTACAAAGGAAATGCCACAACTAACACACAATCCAAAGCTGTGCAAAAGCTCTACTAGCTGCAACTGCCACCTGCTCGTCAAGCAGGAGATACGAGTCCAGGGACTCCCAGGTTGCAGACTGAATCTGTCTGGGGTAGTGCCATCCCATCCAGAATTTAGGATATCAATGTCCCAGATCTTGAAGCTAAATATACCCAAAGCCATTTGGTCTTGCCAAGGTTCAGCTGAAGTCTGTTGTCCCCAAATCAAGGCCACCACAGCCTGCAGGCACCATGAGAAGGTCATCACTTGACTCACCGGGGTGGAGATAAAAATTTGAGTGTTGAGCATACTGATGATATTTTAATCCATGTTGATGGATAATTTCACTGAGCAGCTTCATATAGATGTTAAAAAGGAGTGGAGAGAGTACTGTGCCCTATGGCATGCCACAAAAGATCAAGACTCTGCTGTCCAGTCTCGGACCATGTAGGCTCCAAAGACTACCATGATCAATAGTATTGGAGACTGCTGAGATGTCAAGGAGCACTCCTTCCCACTCTCAAAGATCATCCACAAGTGTGACCAATGCTATGTCTGTCCCATAACCGGGCCTGAATCATGACTGAAAGGGGTCCAGATAATTAATTTCATCCAAACCCCTCAAGCTGTCAAGCAATTACTTTTTATGTCATCACCAAAAAGGAAAGATGGAAAACTGGACGAAAATTATCCAGGCAGGTACTGAAGCATCAAATAACTTTTTTTTAAGGAGGGGAACCAGGGCCTCATTAGCTCCTGGGAACATTGCCTCCTGTAATGAACTTATCACTGCCTGGAACCACCTACTAGTCACCGTCCTGGAGGTTTTCACCAACCAGGGGGGACAGGGATCTAGTTGATAGGTGGATGTACACTGAACATTGAGGACCCTTTCCATTTTCACTTCCTCAGGTCCAACAGGATCAAACTGATACCAGATAGCTGAACAAGATCTTTCCCCACATAGATCTCCACCATGCAAGCCACTTTGTCCATCAGGTGTTGAACAAATTTCTCTGCACGGCCTTGAAGATGATCACCCAGACTTTCCTATCCCAAGAGGGTCCTGGTGATCCGAAACAGGGCCACTGGGTGACACTCTACAGATACAATTAGGGTGGAGAAATAATGCTGTTTTGCCGCTCTTACTGCCACAAGATAGCAATAGCAATAGCACTTAGACTTATATACCGCTTCATAGTGCTTTTCAGCCCTCTCTAAGCGGTTTACAGAGTTCAGCATATTGCCCCCAACAATCTGGGTTCTCATTTTACCGACCTCAGAAGGATGGAAGGCTGAGTCAACCTTGAGCCTGGTGAGATTTGAACAGCTGAACTGCTGAACTAGCAGTCACTGAAGTAGTTGCAGTGCTGCTTTTAACCACTGCACCACCTCGGCCTTACTAGTAGCTCTAAGTTGTGTCCAGTTGGAGTCATCCAACTGAGAAACCCCATCTCCACTGCCAGGTAAGTCAGGTCTTGGTGATATATGCCAGGTCGACTCACTCCTACTAAATGAGATCTTGAATAAAGGGGCCTTATTATTAACCAACCTGGCATTCACAAGCAGCAACTAAAGCTCTGGGTCTCTGAGGGCATGTTGTCCAGAGAATGAGCTCAGGGGGCTGGAACACCACTGATATTACACATCGGAGGCGTCTTCCCCTGTAACAGTCTGTCCTCTGGCTCCCATAGCATCCCATGTGCATCACTATAATGCATTGCCCCACCCTGCATCCCACAAGGTTATCATCCCCCTACCCCCTTCTTCATACAGACAAGGGCTCTAACATCCCCCTCCAGCCACTCTCATTCTATCAGGAATCCTGGAGAGATGGGTGAAAGCCCCCATGATGCTATAGCTCCAGCTCTCAGCACAAAGGCCTCTGCCCCTTCAGCCCTCCCCCCAATATACAAATTGTCCTCCATCTGAAACTGGTCCCTCTTACTGGCCAGTCAGGGGGAGGGCAGAGTCACCCAAGTTCCTCTACCCAAGTCTCACTCTGGGTGGTGGGCTAACAGATACACACTTGAACACATTAGCTGCTCCTAGTCTCCCACTCTAGGAACAGATTCTCAGATGCTTTGAGACCCTTGGTCCTCCTCTTGCATAGCTTCCACTGTGTTCTGACTAGGCTTCACAAAATCACGAAACAGACTCCTTGTCCCGACAAAACCCCTTTTTATTTGGCTAATATGAATTCCTAGCATTCACAGTCAGCAAAGTCCCGGCAAACAGTCTTTCAAGGGTGAATTGCAACCACAGACCTTATCAGTCCTTGGAGAGTTGCCAGAAAGATATCTTCCGGGCATAACGCTGTACAAGGAAATACTTGGCAAGGAGTCTCTGTGAGGTACAACTCAGATAAGCAAATCTTCACACTAATAATAAACTAATTGTCTCCTGCAAACTCCACTCTCCTTTTGCTCCTATTTATTCCCTATGGGCGGGACCATTCAGTGTCCCCTTGTGCCTTTACTCCTGAGTCAACCTCTGTTCCTTAATTGTTGCCTTCTCCTGACAGCTCTGCACATGCACACATAGGGAACAGGCTCCAGCTGTTCTTCAGCCTCACTTATCTCCAACTCTGAAGGTAGCTGATAACTGTCGGACAGCCCTGGCCCCATCTCTGCCTCTGACGCAGAGCACTCATCAGAGCCTTCCCCAGATTCCAGGACACGTTCTTCCCCAACCTCCTAATTATCCAAGTCTGCCGTCAGCTCTGCTGGCGGCTGACAGGCCACAACACACTGTCCCTGACACCCTGCCTCTGACTTGGTCTTCGCAATCTTACTCCTTGTGACACTGTCATCACCACCACCGCAGTCCTCACGGACAAACAAGAGCCCCAAACCAAACCCAGGGCCCTGAACCTTGCAAAGCTGCCACTACTGCTGCTTCCACTGCCACCATCAAGGAACTTTGTGCTGAGCAGCTGAGCTGAACATGGCAGTTGCAGCTGCTGTTCAAGCTCCACCACTACTAAGTAGCTAAGATCCAAACTGCCCCTGCTTGCCCATTAAGTGGGGCTTGGATGGGGCCTTGGGTTGGTTCCAGAGTACTGCTGCTGCCGCTGCCGCCGCTGCCACAGCTAAATTGCTGGTCCGCTACGCTGTCAAAGAGCTGAGCCAAACATGGCAGCTGCGGCTCCCAACCAGCCCTCACCACGGCCAGGCAGCTGAGTCTGAAGTCAGTCATTCAGCAAACGAGGCTCAGGTGGGTGTTCAGAGCAAGCCCAGAAAGGAAAAGAGGGAAAAAAGGAAGGAGGGGGAAAATCCCCCCCCCACAATTTTCTTTACCATTCTGGGGAGGCTTTCAGTAGTTCCGCACATGCTATGCATGCCATCCAGTCCTGTTTGCCTTTGTTTTTTTTAGTGTTCAAAAATCTCCCTCAGATTTTCAATGATAGAAAGATGGTGAAAAATCATTGGGAAGATTACAGTTGCGGTTGAAACCCAGATACCCACAATTTGTCTGACTCTTTGCCACTTTCTGATATCAAACTCAAACATTCAGAAAAGATTCTAGTAACTTCATCGTCTCTTTGCTATCTAAAGTAATAGATATCTTGGACCACAATCACAAGTTGGCAGTGGGTACAGTCTATTCAGCCAAAATCCAAAGCCAATCAGGAAACGATCTCTAGAAATTATTTAAGAAATTAGACTCTCTCTTTCAAGGGAAAAAAAGAAAGAAAGAAAGAAATTAACAAAATGTTTCATCTCAGTCAACAAGTATCCAGGACCTTAAGGTCCATCTAGTGGACACACCCATAGCTGCATTCTCTCAGGTGCTACTAGCCTGAAAGATGAAGGTGCTCTTTTAAGACGACAAGAGGAAAGGTGCTAAAGAAGCAGTTGTTAAGGGAGAGTATGAAAGGGCAGTTCTCTCTCTGAGAACCTCAGATACTTCTTTCTTCACTAAGGAAGTTTCTTTTCTGTAGATGAAAGTTATGTTAAATGATGGAGGAACTGGATAAATTCAGAGGACTTTTTAATCAAATATATTGTTTTTTAACTACTGACACAATGGATACCGTTTTTTAATCACATAACGTAGCAACTGAACTCATGACATAAGATCTCTCTAGACAGTGTGAACATTTGCTGTATAGTGCATAAATGTCTATCATGTAAGTACATACTGTATGCACTGTGGTGTATATGTTGTTTAGACACATACACATACACATACACACACATGTATATATAGGAGATACAAACCTTCCTTTGAAAAAAATCTGAATTAAGAATATGCTTTGTGTTAGAGATAGACAACCTGATACCCTCTTGATAATGTTTAGAGTATAGCTGCCAAATTTCTGTATATTTGCAAGATTAGCTGGTGTTTATAACAATATAATTGAAGACATCTGGAAAGCACCAGGTTGCCTAGCCTGCTAACAAGACCAAGCAAACAGCATCATAATTCTCCAGTAAATAAGATTATCCTATATAATGAATAAAACTTTTGTGATTATACCATGTTTCTTGACAGCTCACTAGTTAAATGTATTATTTGCAATCTCAAAAGCTGTTCTTAAACTTATCTTCCATAAAATGTATTTTATACAGCAGTGCTTCCATATATGGATGGATTCCCGTACCCGTTAGACCACATCACATGCTGAACCAGAGGTCTCGGATATGCAAGAGGTTACAAAAGAAACTGGGGAAAAACCCTAATACCTACGGTAGGAATATGGATCCTAGCCATGTACTTCTCTCAGTGGTGTTTATTTCTAATCTCCAAATACATTTCACTGTTTTAAAAAATAGAAGTAGCAAACATGGTTATTTCTCTTTGAATAATGGTGCAAATTTTATATGACTAGAGAACATTTGTATAATAGGGATGTCGCATTTCTAAGAACACTGTCATATAGACACTGCTTAGGGATCTCCTGGTCACCTTTTAAGTTTCAATGAACCTCTACAGTCACTGTTTTTCAGACTTTAAAATGGCAACTTCAAGATGTGTGCTGCCTGTGGCATTGTAAGCATGATGGGGAACTTTAAACATGCTGGTTGGAGAATTCTGAGAGTCCACACATCTTAACACTGCCATGTTTAAAAAATACTGCTCTAAATGAACAGGAACTGATATAGCCTTTATATGTTATTGTCACGGTGTGATTTATTGCCTGTTACCTGTATATGCAGGGAGATGCATCCCTATCTAATATAATGGTTCATTCCTGAGCACGTGTTTGATATGTTCTTGTACACATGTGTGAATTCCAAAGTTTCTATTCCTCCCTTCTTCTTCTGGCTTCCATTGAGTGAAGTCGCACATTTTATATCAGACATGTAATTAATTAGGGTTTATTGTTTTTGTACCGAAATAAATATTTTAATTAGAATCTTTAAACTGCGGTTTTATTTCTAAATGTTTGGATTCCAGGAAAAGATCTATATCGCCTCTGTGAGAATAAATTCTCACTCTATCAGTTATAAAGTTAAATATTATGTATTTCTGCAACTTTGAATACATGCGTACTATTTATGAGCGGTTCTTTATATAACCCAGCTGCTGTGGCCTAGAGGTAGAGCTCTTGCCTCACAATCAGGAGGTTGTGAGTTTGATCCTAGGTAGAGGCAGATATAGGGTCTCCTGCTTGGGCAGGGTGTTGGACTAGATGACCTGCAAGGTCCCTTCCAACTCTGTTAATCTGTTAGGCGAGTTAGAAAATAGTGAAAATGGTAGCTGCAGTTGTTTCATTGCTACTTTTTAAAATGAACATTTGTCATTGAAACCCCAAGAGCTGATTGACTCACTAGGCCTCAGTGGTGGGATTCAATTTTTTTTAAAAACTATGGTTCTGTGGGCGTGGCTTGGTGGGCATGGTAGGGGAAGGATACTGTAAAATCTCCATTCCCACCCCACTTCAGGGGAAGGTTACTGCAAAATCCCCATTTCCTCCCAATCAGCTGGTATTCGGGAGGCAGAGAATAGATGGGGGTGGGGCCAGTCAGAGGTGGTATTTACCGGTTATCCGAACTACTCGAAATTTCCGCTACCAGTTCTCCAGAACTGGTCAGAACCTGCTGGAACCCACCTCTGTTAGGCCTACAAAGAGATTAAAACAATTCCACACATACTCCTTTTCCAGCTTCTCATGTTGTGATTGCCATAGGCTCTTTCTAAGCATCTGAAATTTCAGTCTTCCAAGGCAGGCTATAAAATAATCTTGGTGAAATTATTTCACTATGCAATTTCAATTCTGAAAAAAATGTTATTAAGAAATGGAAGTTACATGGAACTATTGAAGTCAAGGCAAAATCTGGAAGACTCAGAAAATTCTGCTAGAACTAGCTCCAATTGGTCCGTTCTATGACTATGTAAACATAAGCCACAAACCACTCCAAACAACCAATAGAAGAATTTAGCAGGCACTAGAGTGAATGTTTGAAGAAAGTCTCTGACAACTCTGACCTCATCACAAACGTAATTCATCGAAAGCATGCAAAATAAAAATTTGATGTGCCTAAAACATTCTGGAACAAAGTGCTTTGGGCTGATTAAATTAAAATTGAACTGTTCAGTTAAAACCATATTTTTTTGTGGGAAAATACTAGGGGGAAAAAAGTTACAACCATACATTGCTGTATTCTTGATGTTTTTACACATAAATATCTGGAATAAAATGTGTGAAGCACCTGAAAGAGTAGTTCTATCTGGGTTTGGGGCTGGCATTCAAAATTTAGGAAACTAGGCGGGGAAAGAATATCAGCAGAGTCTAGAAATCACTGTCAAAGAAATCACTGTCAAAAGAAAAATCCAAAGAAGGAATTGGATTTTTCAACAAGCCATTTATCTGAAAATATCTCCAGGACATACTGCAGAATATTTATAGGAAAGGAAATTAAAGATTTTGGATGGCATCCTGGTCCTCTTAACCTCAATATTATGGAAAAATCTAAGTGAAATTTAAAACACTGCAGAGTGCATAAAAATGCAGTATTTCTCCAAGATACACTTTGAATCCTGGTGTTAATAATGTGGATTGGGGTTGCATGAATGTTGCTCAATTTTGTGGATGTATCTTTCATTTTTTTCAACCATCTATTTTTTAAATTTATTATTAGAGTTGGAAGGGACCTTGTAGGTCATCTAGTCCAACCCCCTGCTCAAGCAGGAGTTCCTACACCATTTGAGACAGATGGCAGTCCAGTCTCCCCTTGAAGGTCGCAAGTGTTGGGGCTCTCACAACCTCCGCTGGCAAGCTGTTCCACTGGTTGATCGCTGAGATTTAGGAGTATTGGGCATTTAGATTAATGAATTCCTCCTACAAGTCTGAGCCCCAGTTTAGTTAGAGCAAGTTAGAGCTACAAAAGTCATAGCATGCAGCTAACTTAAGTATAAACCTTTGGTATAAGTTAGCTGGGATGCAGTCCCAGTTGGAAACCAGAGATCAAGTGTTATGTAGCAAAGTCTGCTAGCAAGTTCTCACAGCAGTATTTCACTCAGTCGAATTTCATTTCCCTCTGAGTCATGTTGGCTCCTTCTCCGTTCCCCTCTTCCTGTTTGCTTAAAGCAGACCTCTTGCCTGTGACTCACTAGCTCCATTTGTTAAGTCTGCTTACTCTGTTGGAGTCTGCTGGTAGCAGGAGCCATGTGCCTTTCCTGTACAATCTTAATTTCCCTATTCAAAACCACCTGGATCCTCTAAACATTTTAGAGCCAACTTGTAAAATAAATAAGGGCAGCACAGATGACTAAGCCAAGGCTTAAGACACATCCCACTGTTTATATTTAAACATAACTGAGAGAAGTTGTCTCAATGGAGTTAGTTTCAGAGCATGGTGACAAGTCTCTCAGCCTGACTTTTGCTCTTCTTTGTCAAAGGCAGTTACCTAAACTGCAGGTTATTGCAGGGGCAGCAAAAAAATTTTTTTTTCCATTGGGTTCTGGAATGTTAATTTAACCACAGCAGGAAATTATCGCACACCCTGCAACCCCGCTAGTATGTGAGATTTTAGTCAGCAAAGTAAAGAGTCATTTATGTTGACCCTTAAAAATATTGCGACTCCAGCAGTTTGAAAGGAATTTCTTTACAAGGAAATCAAAATGGTTCATACATCTACACAGTAGAAATATCTCTATAAGCCTCTAGCTCCCCCCCCCAATGTTATGTCACATCAAGCAGGCTTTACTGTCTTTTGAAAGGCTATACAAACTTGTGAAATCTTTTAAAGAGAGACAGCACATTGCCAGCAAAGTCTCTCATAAAACAGTGAAGGGAAAAGAATAACAGCATCCATTATTGCTTACTTTCTAGAATGTCTTTGAGCCCTTTTGATGTCCAGTCATTCTTGTAAAACAAAACTGATGCTACAGGGCCAGTCTTTTTTTTTCTTCCCCCAAATACATTAGCTTTTAATTTTTTTCTTATTTAAAAATAATAAAATAAGGTGAAGCAAGAAGTCTGATAGCACCAAAAAAAAAAAAAAAGACTCAAACATATAACTGTGCAAAGGTAGCATGATACCTAACCCAAATTAAACTAACTCTCAGGATATTTTTGAGGAAAAATGGGAGCAGAAACACATCCAAAGTTACTAGAGGAAGGACAAATTATTCGTTTAATAATAATAGAACAGGGAGGAGGGAAGAAAGGAGATATAAATAAATGATTTATTTCTGCTTATGTCCAACCCTGTGCTCTATTCAAATCAGAAGCAACACAATGATCCTAGCTAAGTGGTCTAGTATCACTCATACATTGTGCATCTGTTTTTGTTATTTGTAAAAATAATAAAGGCAGGATACAAATAAATAAATCTTTGATGACAAAGTCATATGTACACATGGAAGAACAAGGCATTCAATTCTCAGTCTTTATTTTTTGCAGAGGCTGCAATTCTTTGGTATTAAGTTATTCAAAGTTTGATATATTACTGTGGCAGCTCAAATACATTCACTGATGATGTAGTAAAAACCCTCTTCTTTTGATTTTGTTAATTTCTAAATCTTTCAAGAGGCAGGGGAAGAACAGACCATCCTGCCCAAGCAGACTTGAGACCTATGCTTAACTGTCTGGCCACCTGCCTTGTTTGTCTGTATCTGGATGCTCCAGCGATGTATGGCAGTATCAGAAAGGACAGTCTCTTCCCAGAACCAGATCAGAATCCCCAACCCGATATTCCAGGACTTTTTGACTTTGTATTAATTTCTTTAGCTGGTGCATAAAAGGACTATTATCTTGTAGACACTATGATTAAGAATCTTGAATCCATGAGATCTTTTGGATCTATTTTTCAGGATTTGTTTTAATTTGGGAGCTATTTTTAGATCATTAGTTTCTATTTGTATACTGGTACTCCTCAATTTACAACCATCCATTTAGCATCGTTCGAAGTTATGACAATGCTGAAAAAAAGTGATGTATGACTGTTCTCTACATTTACCACCATTGCAGTGTTTCCATGGTCACTGTTGTGTTCTGACTGACCTCTAACTGAACTCTAATTTGTTATGTTCTAGCTGAACTCTAACTGAATTGTGTGTTTTCGGTAAATGGCCTTAAAGATGCTGGCACGCTGGCACGAACTAGATTCCAAAACACTTTGTTCTTCCTCAATTGTCATTCTCCTCTCTCAATTGCCCACCATAGAGGTATACATTTTATTGCCCATTTGTTCCAGCCTTCCTTCCTTGGTTCATTGATGGCAGGACGCCAGCAAGGCATCAAGCCAAAGATGGTGGATCTGACAGGCGCTTTCAGAATTGCAAGATTCTGTAACTGTAACCTTGCATTAAGGTAGCATTAGTATTCATGGTTTTGATTTCTTGTCTGGATTACCTTAAAAGGCTCTTACTACTTCTCTTCTCTACCCTACCTCTCCCTTCCCATTTCCTTCTTTTCTTTTGGAAGGAAGGAGGGCAATAGATGTATGTGTGCTTTCTTGTCTGAGCGTGGCTTGTGTGTGAAAGAACTGTGGCATATGCACATAATTATGTTTATAAATACAATCTCTTATTTTATGGAGAATTAGTTTTACTCAATAATTCAATTAATATTTAATAGTAATAATAATAAATTATGTTTTTAATCTTTATCTTTTGGAGAGTAACTTCTGGCAGGTACAGTATACTTACAAAGATATGTGCACACATAATGGTGATATATATATATATATTATATATATATATATATATATATATATATATATATATATATATATATATATATATATATATATATATATATATATATATATATATATATATATATATATATATATATATATGCATTTATTGGGGAGAAAGAGATTATTAGGTTGGTTTCTAGTTTAGTTTCTAGTTAGAGAAAATGTCATCTCTAGTTGGCAAAATGGGAAATATAAACATTATAATTTCTCCTTCAATCCTTCCTTTAAGATAGATTCAATATTAATTCAAGATGATCATGCTAAATCAAATAAAACCTTTATTATAATCAAAATAGGAATTAGGAATAATAATAAGAATTATTATAGCATAAGGAATACATGGACATAAGGGAATATGGCAAGCTAACTCATAATATAGTGACTCTATAATGACAAACTAAGTGCTCATTAAAATTGGTCTTCTGATTAATTTTAAGTGCAGCTGTTCAGAATCAAGCAACGCTCTATGTTGTAACAGGGTTGGTATCTGAAAGCAGCAGGGTGGTATAAAATTGTCCTTTGTGTCCTGGGTATTTCTGCCATAATGAGATGAGGGCAGTATGAATGTCTTTGTATAGGCACTGTAGAAGTAAGCATAACTGAATAACAGAGTTGGAAGTGACCCTGGAGGTCTTCTAGTCAAGTATTAGTATTAACCTACCCTTGCCTAGCCTAGCCTAGCCTAGCCTAGCCTAGTACAGATATTCTGTAGTTTCTTCATGACCAGAGTCTCAGAGGCATTGTCTCTCTAGGTAGAGGTCTTCCTGTTTTGGCCTTCAAGGACAGCTGAGGGGATGACATGAGAGTGTGCAAAGTAAAGGCTTTACGATGGTTAGATACTTCAAGATTAGTTATGTATGCCATGGGAAGGTAGAATACCGGCTGGATTCACTGGCAATAAAGGTTGGAGGCCTAGCTAGATCTAACTGTCACACTGTGTCTACAACACACTGTTTAATTAGTATTTGGGCCTGATCATATCCCATGCAGAGTAGAAGTCCAGGAGAGAAGCCCAAGGATGAGATTTTAGTTGTCACTTTTTCCATGTGGACTGAAAATAATCCCTCATAGTTAGTGGGGCAGAGTCAAAGCAAAAAGGAATAGTAGTTAAGTATGGTCATCCAAACTCTAGCTTCTACTTTCATAAGACTTGACTCTAGTCTCAGGGTGGCATTAGAGACACAGTTTGGGGCTTGAATAGCCAAGAATTTTGATTGAGAAGTACATGTTTCTTTCAGTCTGTCTAGATCACATTTGAACCAGAATCCTACGTGTGCATTGCTGATAGTAGGATTATTAAACCTAGTCAAATATATTCCCCATAAAATAAACCCTCAGAAGATTGCATTGTTAAAAAAATCTAAGACTGCAGAGTGATGCTTTCGGTTCTATACAATCCATAATTATTGAAAATTACATATTTCCAAAGCCGTTCAAATTATTTTAATTACACAGATACCATCTATCTATATTTATTTTGTTTCATTTTTATTCCACGTTTATCCTCCCAAATGATCAAAGTAACTAAAACAATAATAAAAGTAAAAGTGAAATACTGTATAAAATCAAAATAGATTTATATCCTTATGGAAAGAAATTTTTTTTAATCTTTTTTCATCAGTACAGAAAGGGGGGAAAGAATTAAGAGATTAAAATTATTTATTTGACTCCCCAACTCATTAGAGCTTGCATGCAAACAAAGAATGAATGAATGCATGAGTGGCAGAATTAACTGAAACCAGGTGTGAAAATGGTCAAAAATACCTTTTCCTTTTGCACCAGGTTTCTGAAAGCTGCTGTTTAATTGAATGTAATTAATCTAGTATCCATAAGATTTCCAAATTAAATGAACACATTCCAGATTGGGAAGCTAATGTTTCTGCTTATACAGTTAAGTGTAACTGTGTAAGCAGGTGGTGTAAGCAGGTGGTGAGATAGTATAGAAGATACTTAGTCCTTGTTTGAAATACTGATATGAATGTTATAAAATAGATGTAACCTGTTCCATGAAAGGTCACAGAATGAGAAAGGTTAACCCTGACCTCTTAACAGTATAACCAAAACCAACCAGTAACTTTTCAAGTAGTTCCTATGTTCTCTTATATCCTTACAGCATATGTAATGATAAATAATGGTACATCTCTTAAGTATGTATATTATTTAGAAAACATTTCTTACATATAAAGGTGAAATTATCTCTGTTATTTCAGTTTTGTTTGACTTGGGCTTAAGGCTGTTACCTATTTATTTATTTATTATTTATTTGTTATGTAACAAGAAATACTGTAAAACCTAGAATAAACACTATCTGCTCTCTGACCATTTTTCCAAGAAATAGTTCAATACTTTCCAAAAAGCAAAGTAATATAAGACGTTGTCCAATTTGGCATTGTTAACATGCGAGGAAGCCAGAGATTTAGCCTTATTTATTAAGGTCAGAAAGATACTGTCCTGCAGAGCAATACCATGTTTCCAACAGAAGTTTATTTATTTATTTATTTATTTGCTTTTTAATTAAAAAGAAATAAAGAGCAAAACATAAAAGGAATAGCAGTAATGATGCATACATTGTCAAAAGGAAGAAAAAAAAGGACACGTAATAAGTTTTCTAATAAAAAAGCAAAAAGTATGACCAAAAAAATCATGTTATTATAACAATAAACAATTATAAGTTGATATGTACTTATCTAAAGCAAATATTATCCAAGTATTCATCTATTTATAGTACATTTATAAAACTATTTTTCATGTATTTCTGTATTCTATATTTATGAGTCCCAAATTTAATATACCAGTACTTGTCCAAGAGAGTCCCACATTTGAGTTCTTGGAAAATACGGTACATGTAAGCATTATTGTTATCTGTCCATTATAATGTTCTGAATTACCCATCAGACTTCTACAAACTGCCAGAAGTTCTTATTGGGTATTCAGGAATGAGAGTCATGAGAGAAATGAAATACCTTATTCTTAAAACTGCTCACACTAAGTTACATATGTACAGTCAATTCTACGTCCAGGACAACACTTTGGGAGAAAGAAAACTTTTATCATAAAAAAAAGTAAAACATTCAAAACACAAATGTTTTGTACAAGCAAAGGCACACATACCAAACTGCACTACAAATGTATTAAGTAGCATCTGAAATTTAAGATATTTTACCACAATGCTTTCTTAAATATCCTGTTAAGAATAATAATTACGGTAAATATATATAAAATATATTTTAGTATAGTATTTTAGTGTTCTTTCCCTAACCAATCATGGTTTTTATTCATATGTTCATCTGTGCATTCACATGTAAGGTTGGGCCTCTTCAGAAAATTTTAGAGCTTTTTAAATTTTTAAAAAAGGTTTAAGATTCTTGTTTATCAGAATAAAAGCCCTAGTGTATATTATTGATTGCCATATATATTATTATATTATTGAAAAAGGTCTTGAATATATTTAAAGCTTTCAATATCTTAAAAATGCCATATGATGGTGGTAGTGATGATGATGATTCATCTTTAAGAAGAAAATATGCTTTTATTTTAGATTTACTTTTAAAATATACAAAGTAAGCATTTTTAAAATCAGAGTTTGCTAACAAGCTGTAATTTGAAGCTACAGTTAGTTATTTGTTTAAATAGATTTGGTTACAAGTTTGAGTGCATTGCCTACATATAGATTTAACACAGCTGTGATTCTTTATGAAGTGAAAAAGGGAAATTTCCAACTATTATCTACTAAAGAATGGAAAAAGTGCAAATCAAAAGCTCATTTCCATTATTTAGACCATAGGTAAGATGTTCCTCTCATCTGGACCTAAGTTGCTGAGAGAAATATTGGTTGAAAGATACTCAAGGACTGATTATAAACTGATAGGTTAGACCGTTAGACTAAGTATTATCTAAATCTTTACTGTTTTTCTTTTTTTTAAAAAAAGATTTCCCTCACATTTCATTTTGGTTAGATAAATGATTGGTCTACATCTCAAGTACATGCTGAGTGCCACCCTCTCAAATCAAACAATCAGTTTTTTCCCTTACTTATTTTATTTTCAAATTCTGTATTATTATTACAATTAATCCTTTTTATTTGATGTTTTCTTTAAAAAGTTATATTCTTAGTAACATGCATATATACAAGGTCCATCACATTTCCCCCTAAATGGGAAGCATCAACCACCAAAAGAATCCTTTCATACCTTATTATGCGTGTGTGTGTGTGTGTGTGTGTGTGTGTGTGTGTGTGTGTGTGTGTGTGTGTGTATTGATTTAAGAACTCTTTTACTGAACAGTTCTAGGATTCATCATTTCCACTCACTTTCATTTTTCCATTCACCTAAATAAGTCTAATCAGTATGGCATCTATTATTTACAACACTTGTGAAAGGTATTTTATTATTTTTGTAGGTGCTTTAATAAAAACAGCAGCAAAAATCCCCCCACAAAACATTTGCTGCAGTCCTTTCCTTTGTCAGTAGAGGGCAGAAGGCTACTGAAATTCTTATGTGATGTTCTTGCTCCCTCTACTGGTAAAAATAAAATATTGCAGACTTTTTTTCTTTTTCTTTTTCTTTTAAAAAAAGGAGAACAATTGGATCGGAAGACACAAAAGTAGGTAGAACCAAATGCTAGGATTAGGCTTTGATGCACTTTTAACCATTTTCCTTTGCTTTCTGACCACATTGTCTTTGTTAAATAAATGTCAACCATTTAGCTCAGTGGTTCCCAAAGTGGGCAGTACCGCCCCCCGGGGGCAGTGGGAACACTTAGGGGGGCGGTATGAGGCAAGGGGGGCGGTAGGGGGGCGGTAAGAGGGGCCAGGGGGGCAGGGGGTTCGCCATGCTTTTGCACTTGAAGCTCCCTCGCGTTCCGCACTCTTGTGTGCAGGGCAGACCATTCTGAAAGAAAACGCGACATGTTTTCTTTCAGAATGGGCTGCCCTGCACACAAGAGTGTGGAATGTGATGGAGTTACAAGTGCTAGGTACTGAGTGCAGCACAGCGATGAGGGAAGCCGAGCGCTTGCAGACCCGCGGGAAGGCCCTGCTGCAGAACCTGCGCATGCGCAGACTTTCCCACTCGGCATCCCTGGCACCAAGCAACCTGGCAGGTGCAATTCAGCGTGCTCCCCTCCGGCATGTCACACCTGCGGATCTCGGCCCAGCTGCCCCCGACATCGACCCCACCAAGGTGCCTGTGGCCTTCGGCCGCCGAGGCCTCCCCAAGCTCAATGAAGAGCTGCAGCACCACGAGCTGCTGACACGGCAGCTGGCCTTGATGGTGTTCTTCAACCTGGTGCACGACCCGGAGAAAGCTTACCAAGCCATCGGCCTGGGTGAGCGGCGGCGGTGGCCTGGCCACGGCTGATGGGAGGGAAGGGAAGGGAGGGAAGAAGGAAAGAAAAAGGAAAGAAAGAAAGAGAGAGGGAGGAAAGAAGGAAGGAAGACAGACAGACAGAAAGAAAGAGAAAGAACGATGGTAGGAAGGAAGGAAGGAAGGAAGGAAGGAAGGAAGGAAGGAAGGAAGGAAGGAAGGAAGGAAGGAAAAGAAAGGAGGGAGGGAAGAAGGAAAGAAAAAGAAAGAAAGATGGTAGGAAGGAAGGAAGACAGAAAAAGAAAGGAGGGAGGGAAGGGAAGAGAGGGAAGATAGAAAGTAAGAGGGAGGGAGGAAGGAAGACGGAAAGAAAGAGAAAGAAAGATGGTAGGAAGGAAGGAAGATAGACAGAAAATGAAAGGAGGGAGGGAAGAAGGAAAGAAAAAGGAAAGAAAGAAAAAGAAAGAAAGATGGAAGGAAGGAAGATGGTAGGAAGGAAGATAGACAGACAGAAAAAGAAAGGAGGGAGGGAAGAAGGAAAGAAAAAGGAAAGAAAGAAAAAGAAAGGAAGAAAGAGGGAGGGAGGAAGACAGACAGACAGAAAGAAAGATGGTAGGAAGGAAGACAGACAGAAAAAGAAAGGAGGAGGGAAGAGAAGGGAGGGAAGAAGGAAAGAAAAAGAAAGAAAGAGGGAGCGAGGGAGGAAGAAAGAAAGAAAGATGGTAGAAAGGAAGGAAGACAGAAAGAAAGAAAAAGATGGTAGGAAGGAAGGAAGACAGACAGATAGACAGAAAAAAAGAAAAGATGGTAGGTAGGAAGGAGGACAGACAGAAAAAAAGAAAAGAAAGAAAGAAAAAGATGGTATGAAGAAAGACAGAAAGAAAAAGAAAGAAGGGGGAAGGGAGAGAAGAAAGAAAGAACGAAAGAAAGACTTATGACCACAATTGAGCCTAACATTTTGGTTGCTAAGCAAGAGCGTTGTTAAGTGAGTTTCACCACATTTTACAAGTTGGCCATGCCCACCCTGTCACCTGACCACTAAGCCACGCCCACCTGAGGGGGTGGGGTGGGGGCGGTGAGGATGAGTTTGTAGCACCAAGGGGGCGGTGGACTGAAAAAGTTTGGGAACCACTGATTTAGCTCCTTGCATCCCAAAATGGAAGGAGAAAACAACCTTTCTCAAACTTGCTACCTTCTTCTGCCAATTCAGGCATAACAGGGCCTTTTTGCTATCAGGGTTTTGCAACTTTAGAAAAAACCAGCCAGAGAAGCTGTCAGATATATTTCAAGTTGTTTTCACCTTACTTTTAAACAGTGAGATCTTATTAATTGCTGTTACTTGCTATTCTACTGTAGAGGCTACACAATTCATCTTAAACTTAATAGATTTTCACATAATAAAATATATATATATCTCCCCCTGCCAGTGGTGAGATTCAAAATTTTTTACTACCGGTTCTGTGTGCATGACTTGGGGGTGTGGCGTGGCTTGGTGGGTGTAGCAAGTGAAGGACACTGTAAAATCTCCATTCCCACCAGGAGTTGGTTCTACTTACCTTCCCCACCGGTTCACATTGCGACAGAAGTACACATTTTGCGTGCGTGTATTTCCCTTCCTGGAAAATAATCCCAAAATAGCTTCTGCGCATGCGCAGAAGCAAAATTCAAGATGGCAGCGCCTATGGGCCGGCATCGACAGAACTGGCTCTGTGATATCATCACAGGTTTACTAACAGTTCTAAAGAATCGGTTAGAACCGGTAGGAACCCACCTCTGATTCCCACCCCATTCCAGGGGAAGGATACTGTAAAATCTCCATTCTCTCCCCACTCCAGGGGAAGGTTACTGCAAAATCCCCATTTCCTCCCGATCAGCTGGGACTCGGGAGGCAGAGAATAGATGGGGGCGGGGCCAGTCAGAGGTGGTATTTACTGGTTCTCCGAACTACTCAAAATTTCCGCTACCGGTTCTCCAGAACTGGTCAGAACCAGCTGAATACCACTTCTGTTCCCCACCCTTTGGAAAAATCAATGACCCTATCTTAATACTGTAGTCAATAAGAACTCCCAGGCCAGAACCTGGGAGTCGTTGAGTTCTTGTCCCAGCTGGGTGACTTTGGGCCTGTCACTTTCTCCCAATGCTGGAAAGGAGGCAAAGAAACATATTGCCAAGAAAACTGCATGATCTAGTCCAGGCCATCACCAGGAGTTGAAGGCACATAATATGCTACATCTGTGCTTAATCTTTGATAAGGGATATTCCCCTGACATCCACATGAATGGGAAATTCTGTAAAAAGACAATTTGTTTATTCAGAATGAGGGAAACTATAAAAAGCCATAATCCTGTTTATCTATAGCATTCACAGTAATAGGATCTTTAATTGATGATAATTGCTTGCTCTTTTGGGAGTCCTCTCTCAAATTTCAGTTGTAATCTTTTTTGCCTTAAAATATTGTATCTCATCATTTTGTACAAACACCAGCTCCCACAAACACTAGCAGCACAATGTAACAAAATATTCAGTGAAAAATAACATGTGGCAATGAAACAGACATAGGAAAAAAGGCAGCAGAAAGAGTTTTAATTAAGGAGTTGACCTCTTGGAGAAGAAGAGTAAATCTCTATTAGTTTTATGGAACCGTTGGCTTCCTGAACAAGAAATTGGAAGAACTACACCTTATTTAAGCATGGGGACAAGACAACAGTTGAATGATAGAAGTCAGGAAGAAATACTTTCATCCTAAAGTTTCTTCATTTAATGCCCATAAAAATAATTTACAATAATTATTATATAATTTATTAATATCATTTTTTGCAAAAGTATTCTGAAACACAAGAAAATCTGTTACCTGACTCACTTAATTATTTATGAACTATCCTGTTATAATTCAAATGTACCTCCAATGGTTTATAACAAGCTTCAGCTATAGTTTCTGTACAACTTTAAGAAATATGTTAACCAGTCTGCTTATACAGTATTATGATGGTGAATCATGAAATGCTAATGCTTGTTACAGTACTGTATAGGAAACAACTTTTATCAGACTATTTCAATAACCTGTCTTTACGAAACCTAGTTGGTTGACATAGTGAATTGTTTGTTCTTTATGAAACTTATATAACTACCTGTCTGAGTCACATGAGTCATCAAATCACACTAGGCTAAATTAGATTCTGAATGGAACATTTTTATTCCATTCTGTATTAATCAGCTATCAAATGTAATTAAACTATAACCTTTATGCTTGAGCTTATTAGTTGCTATTTTGTTTTCAGACAGAATTTAAAATGCTAAGTTGTCAACTTGAGTAAAACAATAGATGTATTTAATGACAGCAAAGAGACATGTGCTCCTATAAGATCTGAAGCACTTCCGAATAATTTTCAAAGCTTGCTCAGCCCTAAAATGTAGAGTCTGTGTCTAAAGTTTCCATGTTTTTCAGCTGATGGTCATATTTGGAATTTTGAGAGCATTTAATAAATATGTTCATAAAAAGGCTCCCACAGCCAATGACAAAACATCTATCTATAGAAGGCAGACCAATGAGGTTGCTCCCCACCCCCCACCCCTCAAGTCTCTTAGGATGCTCTTTACTAACTCTGTTTCCCATTTCCCCCCACTCCTCCAGCACTTTTTCAAACAAGGAACTAGACTGCAGCTGTTTTCTATTTTCATTTCTGACAGGAGAACCTCTGTCTGGAATCTACAGGAGGTCCAGAAACTTTCTTGGAAATAAAATATATCCTTCAAGCTGATGTTGCAGCACACTGACTTCTCACTTATATTCTTAAGTAAAAGAACTTTTAAAAGCAAAATGGTACAAGAATCCAAGGGATGCCAAGGGATTTATTGTTGGACACACTGGCTCACATTGCTTATTGTGGTCGATTTCCTGCCTGGAAGCAGATCCCAAATGCTCTTCCTTATTGAGCCCCAAAAGTTGTGCTATACTTTTCACACATGAATTCCTATATTCATTGCATTAGCATCTTGTATCTCCCAAAGCAGAATCAGAGAGTCAATTTGGTCCAGTGATTAAGGCATCAGGCTTAAATACCAGGTGACTGTGAGTCCTAGTTCTGCCATAGGCATGAAAAACCAAGTGACTGACTTTGGGCCAGTCACTCTTTCTCTCAGCCAAATTCACCTCATAGGGTTATTTGAGGAAATTGGTGAAAGAAGGAATATTAGCTGAATTATTTATAAACTACAGCAGGAGTGTCAAACTTGCCCACGCCCGGTTTACCAAAGGGGGAAATAGTCATGATATGTCCCATAACGGCTCCATGAAAACATGAGCTTGACACCCCTGAATTACAGTAAACGTAGGATACAAATCAAATAAATAAATTATCTATCCCCTCTATGTATATCATATATGAAATCCCGCTAAGATGGCTTGCAGAACACACTCCCCTTCTTGCTCCTTTTTGAAGGACTTATGTTATTATGGGCATATGTAGCTTAAAAGCATCTGCCACATGTTAAAATTGGCCTTGAAGGCTGAACAAATGATACAGCTGGTCTTTGCAGCAGACCAAATTGTGTGGACTTGCAAAAAGCTTCCACATCAGAGGCCTTCAGTTCCTTTGACCTCCCAGATGTTTATAACTATCATAGTTCTGAAGACGGTTTATCTGGCTAACCTAGTTAAGCTTTTTCCAGGTCCATTTCTTTCTCTTGTTTACTGCATAATCTATACATTTTTTTTGCACTAACAAATCTGTCAAAATATTCACAGAGCTATTTAGGGTTATTCAGAAATAAATTGTACAGTACTAAATTCAGAAGTAAAAGGATTATCAGTTTCTATCTCATTATCAATGAGTTTATCATTCAGTAATTTATAGATAAACAGCAATAAAAATGATCTGTGATGTAGACTATTTTAGTTCATATTACTTATTTATGCTGATCTCACTATACTGCAATATGTAGGTATTATCTGGTTACTACACCAAATTGGGTAATCTACAGTCCAAAGACTACATGTGGACTTTGGACTATTTTTTGTGATTTCAGGAGATCTCTTTTAAACTCTGAATTATGGCTTCTGATGTTTTGATCTGAGCAAGGAATGAACCATAGTGAAGAAATTCTTCCAATAGAGTTATAGATATTTTTGCTGTTTGCAAAAGCATTACCTTCAATTCATTTGCTTAAAAGCCTCACTGGGAACATAATAGTTTGATCTAAGAGCAGATAGCACTTAGCAATAGCACTTAGACTTATACACTGCTTCACTGTGCTTTACAGCCCTCTCTAAGCAGTTTACAGAGTCAACATATTGCCCGCAACAATCTGAGTCCTTATTTTACTGACTTGGAAGGATGGAAGGCTGAGTCAACCTTGAGCCTGGTGAGATTCGATCTGCCAAATTACAAGCAGCCGGCAGTCATCAGAAGTAGCCTGCAGTACTGCATTCTAATCACTGCACCACTGCGGCTCTTCATAAGGATAAGGTAGTTATGGGGTTGTTAAATTTTTTTTAAAGCAAGTAATATATTTTATTTATTTAACCTTGCACGATTTCTGATTTCAAGAGCTGACAAACTATCTACTTGATTCCTTAACCCATATGAATAACAGATTAGAAGAACAGGATAAAATAATTCATCCATTTGATGATTATAGTGCAAAAAACATGACTGCATAAAAACTTTATGAAGAACCACAGTTTAAGCAATATATGAATAAGTTGCAAATTCTAACTAATTAAAAAAAAGTACTTTTTCTAATAGTTGTTCTGCAGTTTCCAAACATGCTGTGCATATAGACAAACATGCTTGGAAGACACCACACTGAGGGAGGTGCTGCTGACTGCTTACTAATAAAGGAGAATATTTGTAGCTCAGGGTTGACGTGAGGGGTCCTATGTGTTTAGCACTCACAATGTCACCTAGTTTGGGCAATGAAATGTCTGCAATAAAACAAGCAAGCTCAGAGAGCACCAAGGACTCCTCATGACTGCTTGCTGTCAGACCTAAACTGTTGCTGAGAAAAAGAAAATGAACAGGAAATGCCTGCTTAGTATAATACATTCGAAACTTTGCCCAGAACAGAAACTGTTGAGTATATGTACAGCACAATGAATAATTTAAAATGGAGTTGATTTAGGGAAGGCACATCCTGCAAATGAGAATGTACCATACCATAAGTTGAATACTTTCTGAGGTTATTTGGTAAATTATAGACACAAATAAAATAATTCCCTAAATATATTTACTTAGAAGAGCTAACTGAATTCAACAAAATTTACTCTCCAGCAATCAGGTGTAGTAGTACTGCAATAAACTCCAATTGCTCCAAAGAATATTAGTTTAGATCTTGTGAGCAGATCTTGTAGTGTAATAAAAGCATTTGGCAAAGAAGAAAAAATGTGGGGGAAATCTCAAAATATTTGCAAAATGCAAATGGATATGTTAAACAATTCACCAAATTTGGCTAAAGAGACAAGCAATATTATCAACACATTTTAAAACAGCTTTGTTGAGTCTAATGCCTTCCAGATCTCTTGGATTAGATGCCCCATTTTCCTCAGCCAGTCTAATGCATTTTAAGAAAACTGGGAAAAACAATTTTAAAGCAATTATGAAACAGAAATGATGAAGGATAGCCAATAAAAAGTAGAATTTGAGGAAAAATAAGTATTTTTGTGTGAACGGCCATTTAATAAGCTTTTCAAAATATATCTGTATAAATTAGCACTCTCAAAATTATTCACAAAACAGAAATAACATTGTGTTTAACTGTCAGTCTGACTCTTAATGCATTGCATTCATGGGTGAGGACCAGAAATTAATAAGGCTTGCTTTGGCAAGTAATAGGATGCTCACAACTGCAATAATCCTCAGGCAGTGTTTTAATAAATGCTCATATTCAAGAGATAATGTTTCTCAGGCACTACCTGTATACAGTATTACATTCAACTAACTAGACTGCCAGATCTGAGTGTGCATAAGTTAGCTATTAAGGAAAGTCAGCAATAATTTGGCCAAAGTACTTCTAAACAGATAGATCTTTCCATCTAAAACAGAAAGGCAGCTTGTGTTTTGCTGGAGCAAATTCACTAGGGGTTTTTGGCTTGAAATATCTCTGTTCTAAAGACAGCTATTTCCCATATGAATATAACACTTCAACTGATAGCACTGGAGCAGTAGACTGACAGGTGAACATATCAAATGGGTACTATTTTTCCCCACTATGATGAGATATATCACACATTTTTTAAAATAGAAATTATGTAATAGTGAAAGTGTTAAACTAGGTGAGACTCAGCCTTAAGTTCATCTTCAACAATGGAAACTCACTTGGTAACTCTCAGCCAGACGATGCACTTCAGCCAGTGGTGGGATCCTACCGGTTTAACAACCGGTTCGGTGATCGCGCGTGGTTTTATATTCTGTAAGCTGCCTTGAGTCGCCATGGGCAAATAGGCAGCAATATAAATTCAATAAATAAATAAACAATGCTGTATATTTTCTACCTTAATATTTCAGCTGGGGTGTATGGGGTGCTCAGGGAGGGGTAGCACCTCTAGTGTAGGGGCATGTCGTGTCCTTTATGGCAGCTCATTTTAGGGCAGCTTTTAGGGCAGCTCGTTCACCTTTGGACCCCATCTGTCACTCAGCTCTCACCTGTGGCTCCTAGCAGCTGTAGCATGCTCAGCGGCCACACCCCAGGCAACAGCTTCGATAGGCTGGCCAAACCAGGTTGAGAGTAGCCGTTGGGTCATCGACCTTCGGTGAGATAGGGACTTGTCTATCCCGAGTATGTGAAGACAGATTCCGGTGGACTGAGCGGATGAAATCTACTAGAATAGGACAACGGTAATGAAGGCGGTCCCTGCAAGCGATGTGGTTTGCTAAGAGCACGGCAAGACACGAAAGACGCCCTGGTCAACCACTGCGCCCAGCCCATCTCCAACTGTCTGGACTCTTGTCCTGCTATTTGGAGCAAGATGGAATCTGGGAAGAGAGAGTGAGGCTGACTATGCGCACCTCTCCCTCACTTTAATCCAATTCACGCGCAAGTCTTGACATCCCCCCCAATTATAGATGTCAAAGTCCTCTTCGAATACGATGGACGAACATCATCATTTCAGCTTTAGCATTGCAGTCTCTAACCAAAGCAGTATATTCTACTTTTATGTTCTGTCAGTTTCAAATTGAATGTGACTGTAAACTCATTAACCTCCTCTTCTTTTGCATTAGTGGATGGAGCATAAATGTGGATAATTGCCACATTAAAGGCTTCTCCATAAACTTTAATTGATAATAGTTGGTCCTTTGTAGCCAAGCATTGCTAGATCCTTCCTGATATAAAAGCAACACTTTTTGTTTCCTGAATAATAAAAGCATGACATTCATTTATTCAGACCATCTGAATTCACTGATGCCTAAGACATCAATGTATCATCAATTTATTTCACCTTTGCTGTGCTGACCTTTTCCTTGTTCATGCTTTTTATGTTCCATGTTCCCTGTATTTTTTCTTTTCAGCTGTAGATTTCCTTTTCCTGCATGGCAACATCAACAACTATATCAACAACACCCCATTCCTAAGAGGTCGGTAAGGGGCGTGCATAAGCGCACAATCGTGCCTACCATTCCTGTCCTAATGTACCCATATTCATACCTCTTTTACTCTTATTCATGCTTGTACTATTACATATATATTCAATCATGTTTTACTGTTTATACTTTGCTTATAATCACATGTGCTTGACAAATAAACAAATACAAATTACAGAATGTCCAGAGATATTTCACAAGATTACATTCCTCTGTTCGCAAAAGAATACCTTATGAAACCAGACTTGAAATTTTGGGACTTGAAAATTTAGAACTACGCCACCTTCGATCTGACCTAAGTGTAGCTCAGAAAATTATCTGCCATAATGTCCTACCTGTTAATGACTTCTTCAGTTTCAACCGCAATAATACACGAGCTCACAATAGATACAAACTTAATGTAAACTGCTCCAAACTTGATTGCAAAAAATTCGACTTCAACAACAGTGTGGTCAATGCCTGGAACACTTTACCTGACTCAGTAGTTTCTTCCCCAAACCCCAAAAACTTTAACCTTAGATTATCTACCATCGACCTCATCCCATTCCTAAGCGGTCTGTAAGGGGCATGCATAAGCGCACATTTGTGCCTACTGTTCCTGTCCTAATGTACCCATATATTCATACTTCTTGTACTCTTAATCATGCTTGTACTATTTTATATATATATATATATATATATATATATATATATATATATATATATATATATATATATATATATATATATATATATATATATATATATATACACACACACCCACACACACACACAATCATGTCTATATTTTTACTTTGTTTATAATCATATATGCTTGACAAAAATAAATAAATAAAATAAATCTTTAATCTAGCCATCTTGTAAACACAATTAGTACTCTAAAGATCCTCAACTTTTCCTCAGTAACATGTTGAGCACTGTCTCACCTGAGAGCCATCACCCACCACTATGCTGTGCTTCATTTTATATTTTCTATCCATGTGGCTTTCTTGATAAAATACAGAAATGGTTTATCACTGCCTTTTACTACACAGTATGAAATGATGCCCTTGCCATTGTCACTATAGTAATCTTTACCGCAAGTATCTGCCTATGTTACTGTTGCCCAATGCAGGGGCCTGCTTGCTTTGAATGGGCAGCTGGGATGATTCTCACATTTTGGGTGATCCTGAGAATATATATTCTTGGTATAAACTCCTGATATTCTATGCTCAACCTTCCACCACCGCCATGATGAAGCAACGTAGGAGGACTGTGGGGGTTAATCATTCTATACATGTGTCTTAAATGAAATAAGCAAATACTTCATAATATATTTAATCAGAAATCAAGGGGTTTTTTTTAAATGAAAAGAAGCCTTTGGTACCAATACTGAAAATTACTTTATTTCATGAATGGAGGACAAGGAAACTGCTGAATATTGATTATTTTTTGAGTGTTCCAAATCATTTTTGTATTTTTAATGTAGATCTACTAAGCAAGACATTGCTACTTCTAAGTGAAGAAACTTTTGTTTAAAGAAGCAATTTATTTTCGAGATTTAGATTAGCATAGTTATTAATTTTAACTAAGACTAACAAGCTCAGATAAATTTCAGAGACTGTTAAATTCATAGATTTATTTAGAACACAGATCATGAATTGGAAGGGACTTTGGAGGTTTTCTAGACCAACCCCCTGCTCTATCAGGAAAACCTATATCATTTCAGACAAATGGCTGTCCGGTCTCTTCTTAAAAGCCTCCAGCAATGGAGCACCTACAATGTTTGAAGGTGAGTTGTTCCACTAGTGAATTATTCTGTCAGGAAAGTTATAGGTTGCTTCTCTCCTTGGTTAGTTTCCATCCACTGCTTCTTGTCTTGCCTTCTGGTGCTTTGGAAAATAAGTTGACCCTCTCTTCTTTGTATCAGCCCCTCAAATATTGGAACACTGCAGTGTTGGGATTCAATTTTTTTTTACTACCGGTTCTGTGGGCGTGGTTTGGACTGGTGGGCGTGGCTTGGTGGGCGTGGCAGAGGAAGGATACTGTAAAATCTCCATTCCCACCCCACTCCAGGAGAAGGTTACTGCAAAATCCCCATTTCCTCCCAATCAGCTGGGACTCGGGAGGCAGAAAATAGATGGGGCGGGGCCAGTCAGAGGTGGTATTTACCAGTGCTCCGAACTACTCAAAATTTCTGCTACCGGTTCTCCAGAACTGGTCAGAACCTGCTGAACCCACCTCTGGAACACTGCTATCAATCACGCCTAAACTTTATTTTCACTAGACTAGATATACCCAATTCCTGCAACCATTCTTCATATGTTTTAACCTCCAGCCCCCTAATCATCTTTGTTGCTCTTCTCTGCACTCTTTCCAGAGCCTCAACATCTTTGTTATATCATGGTGACCAAAAATTGGATGCAGTATTCCAAGTGTGATCTTACCAAGGCCTTATAAAGGAGTACTTCACGTGCTCTTGATTCTATCCATCTGTTAATGCAGCCTAGGATTGCATTGGCTTTTTTGGTGGCTGCAGTACACTAGATAGAACTTGAGATGATGTTCTGGAAGGTTAATAAAATACATTATCCATACTAGCCGTGAGTGTGAGTAAATATTTTGTAGGGGCCTGAACAGGCAGTGGCATGAATTGCTTTCCTTCCGTCCTCAATTTCATATTTTTCCCCTTCTGTTGAATCATGTCTGATTCTTAAAGACTGCCTGGACAGGTTCCCACACTTTTCTTGGCAAGGTTTTTCAGATGTGGTTTGCCATTGCCTCCTTTCTAGGGCTGAAACAAAGTGCCTGGCCTAAGATCACCCAGCTGGCTTTATGCTAAGGTGAGACTAGAACTCATGGTTTAATAGAATTAAACTAATTAAATTAATTAAATTAATTAAATTAATAGAACTCATGGTTTAATAGAATTCATGATAAAAATTATCCTGTAATCTGCAACTCTTGCACTGCAAAAACATATGGACCACTCAACTTGATCAGGGTAAAACAATAGATGCAATTTACGTAGACTTTTGTAAAGCCTTTGATTCAGTTGTACACGACAAACTACTTCTGAAACTAAAATCCTATGGCATTTCTGGACCCCTACATAATTGGATAACTGCGTTCCTGTCTAACAGACAACAAGTGGTCAAAATAGGAAGTGCCATATCAAATCCTGCTCCTGTCAACAGTGGTGTCCCTCAAGGCAGTGTTCTAGGACCAACACTCTTCATACTCTACATAAACGATCTTTGTGATCATATTATAAGCAACTGCGTTCTCTTTGCTGATGATGTTAAACTATTTAACACCACCGACAATGTTGCTACCCTTCAAAAAGACCTTGACCATGTAGCAGAATGGTCAAACAACTGGCAACTTCAAATCTCAACCAACAAATGCTCTGTCTTACACATTGGCAAAAAAAATCAGAATACAAAATACAAACTTGGAGGAAACGAACTTGTAGATGACCCTCACTCTGTCAAAGACCTTGGAGTACTCATATCCAATGACCTAAGTGCTAGAGCCCATTGTAACAACATTGTCAAAAAGGCACTAAGAGTTGTTAATCTAATCTTGCGTAGCTTCTTCTCTGGCAACATTACATTACTAACCAGAGCATACAAAACATTTGTTAGACCAATTCTGGAATACAGCTCACCTGTCTGGAACCCGCACTGCATATCAGACATAAATACAATCGAGAGAGTCCAGAAATATTTCACAAGAAGAGTCCTTCACTCCTCCACTCACAACAAAATACCTTATTCCACCAGACTTGAAATACTGGGATTAGACAATTTACAACTACGTTGCCTCCGATCTGATCTAAATGTAGTTCATAAAATCATATACCAAAATGTCCTTCCTGTAAATGACTACTTCAGCTTCAACCGTAACAATACACGAGCACGTAATAGATTCAAACTAAATGTAAAGCGCTCCAAACTCGACTGCAAAAAATACGACTTCAGCAACAGAGTGATCAATGCCTGGAATGCACTACCTGACTCTGTGGTTTCTTCCCCAAACCCCAAAAACTTTAACCTTAGACTGTCTACAGTCGACCTCTCCTCGTTTCTAAGAGGTCTGTAAGGGGCGTGCATAAGCGCACCAGCGTGCCTACCGTCCCTGTCCTACTGTCCAATTGTAAAGTGACCAGATTTTTTTTTTTAAAGCGGGACACTGACGGGGGGGCGGGGCTGCCCATTTGAGTTTTGCCCTCTGCGCATGCGCAGAACGCTGCGCATACGCAGAGGGCAAAAGACCGCCAATGTCGGCGTCCAGGTGGGGGGGGAGGCGGGAGGCCTTTCCTCGCCTCCCGCCTTCCCTTCGGGAGCCGGCAGTGGCTTGGGCGCAGCCGCGTTTCTTTCTTTGCATCCTATTTGCTCTAGTTTTTAAGTGGCTGTACCGGGGAGCCCGCGTGCTTGTCATCAATGGAGACGCGCGCGCGGAAGGCACCACGGAGCAGAGGCACCTGGCGAGCGAGGCGAGTGGCGGCATCGGCGGCAGGCTCCTGCCCGCGTCTCCTGCCCGCCTGCCCGCTCGCTCGCCAGGTGCCTCTGCTCCGTGGTGCCTTCCGCGCGCGCGTCTCCATTGATGACAAGCACGCGGGCTCCCCGGTACAGCCACAGTGACCGGGGAGCCAATGACCGCTACCTGGGGCATGCAAATTAGAAAGCCCGGTTTTCTCTCTTCCTCATCCTTGGAACAGCTCCGGACGACTCTTCCTCAGTTCCTCTAATAATGCAGGTGAGGGGAGAGTAGTAAAATAGGAGGGGGGAGAGATCCCCGAAGAGTTAAAAACTAGAGCAAATAGGATCACTGTGGCTGTACCGGGGAGCCCGCGTGCTTGTCATCAATGGAGACGCGCGCGCGGAAGGCACCACGGAAACAAGGAGGAATCTAGTAACAATCAAGCTAAAAAGATATATTCAGTTTAATTTTTTTAAAAATCTCGCCTCGTTATTTTTTTATAACTGATGGCAGCAAACATACCCAATACCGCTTCCGCCTATTTTCACCCCACAACATCAACTCTGCAAGATAATAAGTTGGGCTGAGAAAGAATGATAGGCTGCCTTTCTTAAAGAGAAACGAGAGCGGGGTTTTTGCACGTATTTCTTCCTACTCTGCGATAGGCCGGAGGTCTGCAAAAAGCCACGCCCTCCCTGCTTACTGGTGGGAGATTTAAAGCCGCATTTCATGCTGGCCATTAGGGTTTTTGGAAGGGGTGCTCAGGTTCGGCGGCCAATCATGCAATTTCCGAATTCTTTGTCGGACTCCTCAACTGCCGTAACTGGCCGGTAGTTGCCTTTAGATTTTGGGCGTTGGGTGTTGGGTGGAGCTTCGTTTTAAACTGCTGGTATCTCTGCCTTCTCCCGTGGGAGGTTTAAAAATCAGGACTTTTTAAGAGGGCGGGCGGGACGCGGGACAAATTGCGAAAAAGCGGGTGTGTCCCGCCAAAATCGGGACGTCTGGTCACCTTATCCAATTGTCCTCTTTTATCGTTACTTTTTACTTATGTTTATACAAATTACTACTATACATGTTTGACAAATAAATAAATAAATAAATAAATAAATAAATAAATAAATAAATAAATAAATAAATAAATGGTTTCTAGTTTGATGTCTACATAAAACTGACTTTCTAAGTTGCAAGCACAATGTACAGAAACATTAGAAAACAGTCAGCAAAAGTTGGTCAGATCATATGAGAGTATCCCTGCAAAGGCAGGGATAATGGCCAGTAAGGATGTTGGAAGTTGGAACTTCACTAACTTCTGACCATATTTGTCCCCCAATACTGCGGCAACTTCAAGTCTTTTTCTTAACTTTCCAAAGGGATTGTCACCTGGAAACATGTTCTAATTTTTCATGACCTGGGTATGTTCTGATTTAGTCACCATCCAACTCTGAGTGACATCAAAGTATCTGCCTCACCTTGGCTAAAAAGCAAAGGAAATCCTTCCCTGAGCAGCAACGTAACTGTTTACAGCTTTTCTCCCCCCCCCGCTCTGTCATTCAATCTTCTATTGGCCAGTTACCACGCGCGATTCCGCCGTCACTCAATCAACAGCCAATGAACGCAGGTCGCCTGTACCAAAATGCAAGTAGAATCAAAACAAAGAGTGGGGAGGGAGGTAGACTTGCCGCTTATTGGTTGCGAGGGAAATGCCAGCTGGGTTCGGATTGGCTACGTGAATGAGCCGCTCGACCGGGTGAGGAGATCGGAAACTAGGCGAGGGAAGCGCCTTAGTTGCCGGGAGCCGTTGGTGACTGGAAGGATTCCATTCGCTGCCTTGGGGGTGGGGGTGGGGACCCTTCGTTAGAGTCGAGGCTTTGACGAGTTAAACTTCCCCTGCTTCGCCCCGATAAGTAGGAAGGGATTGCAGAAAACATCAGAGAAGAAGGATGCTCCTTGCTTGATCTCACCAACCTCGGGAGATTTGGACACGTGAGCGTTACATCACCTGCGGAGCCTTTTTCGTCGTGTTTAGATACACGTCGGGTAGGATACTTGATTGTCCATTACCGTTTTTAACCCGTGGAAATTTCAATATAGTTGGGCTTAAAATCAGGGGGCATCGGACCGCATTGAAGGCAAAACGCCAACGGTGACATCTCCTTTCCCCATCGGAAGAGGACAGACTTTGTTAGGCTACAGGTGGAATCTGATAGTGCTTTTTGGGACCACCAAATTTGATTAAAAGCGTAAGCTGTCCTGAGCTTGCATTTCATTTTATGAAGTGCATAAAAAGACCAAACTGTTGTACGATTTAAATTGAGATCTCTCGGGATGGGGAGGGAGACAGTGGTACCAGATTTCTGATTTTTTTCCCCTCGTTGGATGTCAGTGGTTAGGTCTGAAAGAGTTGGGAATGTGGGAAGAGTTGTTTTAATTTAACGGAATTATTCGAAAGAGTACTTCGTGTTTGACTTGTATCCTGCCTTTTGATTAAACTGAATGGTCTATGAAATAAACAACAAAAATACAACATACAAACCAAAAAGTTAAGATGTATAATTTAAAGACCCATGTTATTTCAACATTGTTAAATGAAATAAACTTTGGCTGTTTTGCAAAGGTAAAAAGAGTAGGGGCTAAAAAGTAACACAACTAGGAACATATTTCATAGTCTGGGAGTCACACAGTTCTATCTCCATATATTATCCATTAGGCAAAACAGGCACCGTGCTTACAGACTATGACATTTCTGGAACTTATGAAAATATTTTAAGTTAAAAAATAAAATGTACAAAGTTACTTGTAAACTTAAAATTTGTATATCCTAAAAGTAAGATGGAAAGCCAATTTGGGGTAGTTGTTAAAGCACCTGGGTAGAAACCAGGAGACCATGAGTTCTATTTCCACCTTAGGCATAAAGCCAGCTGGGTAGATTTGGGGACAGTCACTCTCTCTTAGCCCTAGGAAGGAGGCAGTGACACCTTCAAAATCACTTCTGACATTGTGCCAAGAAACATTGTGCAGGGACTTGTTCAGGCAGTCACCAGGAGTCAATTGGAAGGCAAAGTCAATCAACCAATCAATATTAAATAAATAATTAATCAAGGTATTGTTACTCCTTTATTAAATATGAAATTTAATACTTTCTGCTTTAATTGTGCAGGAATTGGTTTACAAAATCCTAGTAATAATGGTTTAAAGGTAAGAAAAATACTAAAAATAGCTTACCTGGGGTTTTTGTTTTAAATAGTCACAGAAATTTGACATTCAACTATACAAAGGTTAAAAATAATTAATTTGAATTGAATAACTGCCAAAATACCATCATTGTTAGAAGTCTGGGGCATTTTATTAAGGAAGTGACTGGTTTAAATCTTGGGATAATCATTTTTTTTTTTTTGCAGTTTGGAGACAAGTTGATTTATCTTGATGTTAATGCCAAACAGGAAAAGAAATCAGTCCCAGGTGATTTTATTTTTAAATTGTTTTTCCCCTTATAGGTTGCAAAAAGAATGGAAGATATCTCTGGTATCGATTCTTTGGCTACAAGGCTAAAAAATACAATGATTCAGTACTATAACATTGAGGACAATGAATGGAGAGTTGCTAGGAAAACAGTAAGTTATTGAGCAAATTTTCTTATTTTAATAAAACATCAGTGTAAACATTTATATTATACTAAATTGTGTTGGTGACCATATTTGCTGTGCTAGTTTTAGAAAAATAGAACACAATATGGTGATTCTTAGTTTCCAAAAAAGTAAAAATGACCAACCAAACCTTTGGAGATGGGTTGCTACTATCTGATAGTGATAAATTATAGGTTATATTGTTTTCACGTAAGTGCTATTAACTTTCTCTGTCTGCAGTGGTCTTAAAGTGTATAAAATGTACTTAGTTTCTAAGTTGGATCAGTTTAAATATATTATTTAATGAATTCACATTTAAGTAATGTCTATAAATAAGGCAATTTAGGGGTGGTGCATGGGTATCAATGAATGAAGATGGATATGCAAAATAGTAATTATCATATGTATTCTTTGTTATTTTTTAAAAATAATGTTTCTGTATCCAGGAAATTTTTAAGGTTTGCCTGTATGTGAAAAAGTTCCTTCTAATAAGGTCTCTGAATAAGGTCTGAAATACACTTTTTAAACATCTTAATTATATTCCACATTCTTAGATATGAGTCACTGAATGTTTTAATAACATATCAGTAGTGTGATCCTTCTTTTTTTTCTGCAGAAAGATGTTACTGTTTGGCGTAAACCATCAGAAGAATTCAGTGGGTATCTGTAAGTTGAACTTTAATTAAAACATTTGTACAAGATTAAACTACATGTGCATGTATGTGTGCTGTCCTAATCAAAATAAATAATAAGATCTTGCAATATTAGAGCAAAAATAAAAATTGGGCACCCAACAGTATATTATTATCAGAATTATGATGTATACCATATCACAAAACTGTCTCCTTAGGAAGATGAGAATTATACTGAAATAGTTCGAAGTGACAGAATCTTGCAAATCAGCTTGTGTTTTCTTTTCCCTCCGTCTTATACTCCCAAGATTCTGGGGAAGCTGACCCAGTGTTTTTCTAAGACTTTTCTGTCTCCTTGGGCTTAACATATGCTTCCTCGTTGTCTGGCTTTTGGATGCTTTCTCTAAGATTATCTCCATAGCTCCTTACAATTATTTATTTGAATATCATAACTACAACATTGGATCCTAATATCAAATTCATCAATTAGCTATGTTTGAAGCATGTGAACTATATATTTTTGTTCAACTGAAGAGTAAATACACCTCCAGATTGGTTTTGCTGGTAAGTGCAATACACTGAATTATAGGACACAGTATTATAATCCAGTCCTGAGGAACTAGTAATTTTTATAAGTGTAACTACACCCTTTCAAATAGGATTTGTGCATAAACACTTGGAAGAGTTAGACACTCACTATAGAGGTTTATTGGTTTTTCAACAACTTCTAAAGACTTCTACAAATATCCTCATTGTAAGCTTTAACAGTTTTAAACACTCTTTTATTAAATCTGGTCTTTAGCTATAAAACAGAAGGTATTGTGGAAGATGTTACCAATAGAATAATAGACCACATACGTCCTGGACCTTATCGGATCAGCTGGGATAGCCTGATGACCACAATGGACATTGTTGAAAAGTATGAAGAGGTAATGCATGGGCCATATTTCATGCACTTAGCACTTTTGGGGTTTTCATTTATAGATCATAACTATCAGGATTCTGATTAGCAAATATAAGATGCATTATATTTAACAAACAGTAAGGAATTAATTTGTGCATACGCTATAAGTGACATTATTACTTATTCCTAAATTGGGGATCTCAGTAGAGCTAGCTAACACGTCTGAAATCTGTCTAAAGTTCTTTATTAGAGCAAATCTGAAGAAATGAAGAAAGCACGATATGTACCGTATTTTGCGGCTCCATAAGACACACTTAAGCTTAGAGGAGGAAAACAAGACAAAAAACTTTCAGGTGGAGCCTGAGTGGACCACAAATAGGTGTCCTCTCATGTGCTAGCTCTGCCTATTGACTCCTGCGCTGCGGAAAAGAGACAGAAGAAGCGGGGTTCAGCACTGTAAAAGGACCCCGCCGCCGAAGCCCAGCTGCTATTCACCAAGGACGCACAGACATTTCCACCCACTTTTTTGGGGGGGTGAGTGTGTCTTATGGAGCGAAAAATATGGTAATTATTTTAAAGGTCATAGTTGTAGAACACTCTAATTTAGATCTCTACCGATGAAAGGGCAAGTATAGCCTTTTCTCCCAAACTATTTTGTCCTGTACAGCACGTAACGCTGGCTGAATATAATTTTCATGATCCTGAAAAGATTTTCTTGGCCTTAGAACAATATTAATACAGGTAGTTCTTGCTTAGTGACAATAATTGGAAGTGGAATTTCCATCATTAAGTGATGCAGTCATAAAGTGCAATGTCACATGATTGTACCAATTAGTGATGGCAGTCTCCAGTTACCATTGATAAGCAAATCACCATAGGTTCTTAAGCGAGAACCTCACATGAACTTGACTTCTGATTTCCTGCCGCCTTCCTCAGTGACTTGGCTTATGGGAAGCTGGCAGGGAAGGTTGTGAAGGTTGCATGATTATGTGCAACAGTTGGAAATCTGGGCTGGTTGTCAAGCACCCAGATTGTGATCACATGACTGCTGGGGTGCTTCAACAGCCAGAACTTCAAGGACTGGTTGTAAATACCTTTACAACCATCATAAGTTCAAACAGTTGATGAACATGTGATCATTAACCAAGGACCATCTGTATATGTGTAGCATTTTCAAAATCAGACTACATACACAAACAGGCTGAATTCAAGTATGCTGAACAAATGTTCCCTTAGCTATGGTTTGTTGAATAAATTGCAATTAGTTTGGTTCATTCAGTACCCTAAGCCAGGAAATCCATTACATGGCAATGCAGTACTTACAGTAAAACCTACCATTGTCTTTAGGACTTTTAATAAGGTTGCAAAAATTTGCTTCATAAAAACTAATCACCCATAAACTGCCTTTCTATGATCACTTTCCAGAATTGCTGTGTAATGCGTTATACTACAGCTGGTCAAATATTGAATATTATTGCACCAAGAGAGTTCATTGATTTCTCCTACACAACCAATTGTGAAGATGGACTGCTGTCATGTGGTAAATTCTCATTAATAATCTTTTATCTTCTAATCCAGCTTTGTAAGAGTAATTTAAAATTGCTGAAATCCCCACAATTTTGCTTTGGGTTGTTTACAACACTGAGCATCTTATTTTAAAGAGTGATGTCTTGGGTTAGGATTTCTTCAAATGAACAGGATTAAACCCTTGTTCCAAGGTCAAGATCCATTTACTTACAATTGAGGCTAATCATGTCCCTTATATATAGCGTATTTTTCGGAGTATAAGACGCACCGGAGTATAAGACGCACTTTAGTTTTTGGGGAGGAAAATAGGGGAAAAAATCTAGCTACCAGGTATTCATCTTGCTAGTGTCCTTAGTCTGGTCAGCGTCAGCACATTATTTTATCCCCTGGTTAGGGCTGAAAAAAACCTTTTTCGGAGGGAATAGCAATGAAAACAAGCCTGCAAAGACTTAGGGCTGGAAAAACACTTCTTCGGAAGGAGCAGGAATGAAAAAATCCTGCAAGCTGGGAAGATCGTTAGCACCTCGTTAGGGCTGAAAAAACCTTTTTCGGAGGGAATAGCAATGAAAATAAGCCGGGAAGAGCCGGGAAGATCATTAGCACCTCGTTAGGGCTGGGGAAAAAAGCTTCAAAAAAGCTACATTTGGAGTATAAGACGCACCCAAATTTTCAGCCTCTTTTAGGGGGGAAAAATGTGTGTCTTATACTTTGAAAAATACGGTATATATGATTTCCTTCAGATTTACAGCAGAATCTGAAATGTGCAGTTGCTGTTACTACATAGAAGTTATATGGTAACTTTTTAGAATGAATGTTACTTGTGTGAAAAGCATTAGTGATCTCAAAAAATACCTGGGCAATGTTTTCTTCTGTCTGAAAAATAAATTTAGTACATTTGTGACAAATGAAGTGTAGAAATATGGAGAAAATCCTTGAGTATTATAATGGTTAATTCACTGGAAAAAATCAGTCATTTTAAGGCAAGGCTCACAAAAGTAGCTTGACATTTTAAAAAACTATTTTATTCTTGATTATGCTAATCAACAGAAAATAACATTGCAGTATCATGAAATCAGCACAATGCTGTCAATAACTTTAGGCATGCATAAATGCTTCCTTACATGCTGATTTCCTTATATGGCTAAATAAAGACTCTCCTGGTGAACAAAGTGATGGTTCAGGTCTGGGGTTTGGATAGTCCCTTCCTTTAAAATTTTACTCTCATCTGTACAAAACAATTCGGAACAGAAATTCTGAGCTTTTATATATAAAATAGTTGCATGTCTACCTAAAATTATGTTTATGTGAGTGCACATGTGACTTAAGATTAATAATCTTTTCATGTCCCTTTATTTTATGCTTATTGTTTTGTATGCTTTTTATTATGCATTTTCCAAAATGTTGTTCATTCAGTTAAAAAGCCATTTTAAAAATGTGTTCCTCTAGATCCCCATATAATTGCTGTTGATGTTGTTTGTTAAAATAGGTATTAGCATGGATTACGGTGAAGTAAGGCCAAGTTTTGTTCGAGGATTTAACCATCCTTGTGGCTGGTTCTGCTTTCCACTCATGGACAATCCAAGACATAGTCTTTTAGTTGGCTTTATCCAGACGGACCTGCGTGGGATGCTCCCACAATCAGTAGTAGACACAGCTATGGCTGGTACACTGATCAGTTTTTATTCTGATCTTAGGAAAGCTCTGAAGGCATAATTAGTACAACTACAAATTCTCTGTATCATTCATGATCTTTTTCTGTTTTACACAGTATGTATATGTATAAAATATATTTGTAATTATATGTTGGAAAATTTCACATGAAGACCTGTATTTTTCCGTATTAGGTACAGTAGTTCTATTTGCACAGATCGATATATTTATTTTGAAATAAGACTCTCAGAGAATTCAGTTGAGATGATTGTTCTAAAGTAATATCCATGTTTATGTTAGAAAAAAAGCATGTCCTACTTTTAAGACCTGATTTGTGTGAATTGGGAGCCGAGGTGGCGCAGCAGTTAGAGGCAGTACTGCAGGCCACTTTAGCTGACTGTGATCCGCAGGTCGGCGGTTCAAATCTCACCGGCTCAAGGTTGACTCAGCCTTCCATCCTTCCGAGGTAGATAAAATGAGGACCCAGATTGTTGGGGCGGGGCAATATAAATATACATTGCTTACTGGTGTAAACCGCTTAGAGAGTGCTTGCACTGTGAGGCGGTATATAAATCTCACAAATAAATAAATAAATAAATAAATTACTTTATTCTCTTGAAAACGGAACTTTTTATAGTTGTGGAAAGTGTTTTATCAGGGTATTAATTTCAAGGATTTGATTTCCTAACAGCATGTTAGGAAACCAGAAACCAGTGTATTTGTGTTGGGGAACTTCTTCCCCATTGCCTTCTACACATCTTTACGGCAGAACGTCTGATATTCTTGGAGTTTTAAACATAATTTTGGATCCTTCTGTTCAAAGGCTCTCTCTCACTCCATGGCTCAAAGCTATGTGGTCTTTATTGGACTATATTGAGTTATAGTCCCCCTCAATGCACTGAAGGTGATAGGAATGCAAATATACTGTTGCCATTATTCCAAATACACAGAGACCTCTTTTTTATGGACTGCAGTTTTACAAGAAAGATCTTAGGTTAAGTTCACATACTTAGAGTTATCAGAACAATATATTGGTTCTGTGAAATGGCACACATTTCAGTGCAGCAGAATTGGTATGTTTTGGAGCTCTCCTTTCCATATTGAGAATACTGAAACCCAATATAATTGCACCTTTGTTTTGGAAATGCTATTGTTATGTATCAGAGATCATCTGGTTGCCAGATGTGTATGTCTACTTATACCGTAGTACAGTGAGAATAGAAATTGCATTCCCAATCATTGCCTTGAGGGGCACTATAACTGAATTGTGATGTAAGCAATAAAATCTGGTACTGTGCTGCAAAAGCTGAGTGACTTGAAAGATTTTTGAGGACTTTTATCATCTCTCTCAAAATTGTTCCATGCTGTACTTTCAAATTTTAGGTTTAAAAACATTTGACATTTAAGATGCTTATATGAAAATTGTACATGATTTCTATAATTTAAAGCCTGACATTTTAAATTACCTTCTTTATTTAATATCATTTCAGTGGAAAGCTATATGGATAATAGGAATATGAAACACACTATGTAGTCAAATTATACATTGTAAGAAGACTGAGGCCATATTACGAGTATCCATTTTTATGGTACATGACTTTATAGTGGCAAGGGAGATAGCAATGTTTTCAATAAGAGAAAATATGTTAATATACTTGGCTTGTTACGTTATTCTAGCTCCACCTGAGGATGTAAATATGGGATACTAAAGAATGAGCTCATAGCTGAGAGACTAAAATTGCTATAAGTGCTTTACCTCAGCTTCTATTTGTTCAGTAATGGATAGAATAAAATATCCTGCTCTTTAAAGGAATTTCAAGTGATCCAGATTTAATTCATGTGTGATCACACATCAAACCAGTAAGATTTTACCACAGTGCTTATTCCAATTAAAAGAACAGAAGCATGGGTTTTAGGAAATGAACTATCCCATGTTTATTCCTCATGTATTCCCAGATCTCTGAAGTCATGATGATGGAGCAACATCACTCACCAAAAATAAGATTAAAAGATAGGGTTCAGATAAATACTTGTTTTTAGTGCAGATGTAAGAAGCCATAGTAGTGAAGAATATCAAGTAATGCAGAATGTAATAGTTCAGTCATCTGGATGTAGCAGCCTCAGGGTTTAAATTCTGCATCTGTTTCTTCCACCGTTATGCAGGGATAGACTTATTGAGACTTATTTCTTAGTCTTCAATACAGAGGACTCCTATACCAGATATTGATCATTGATCTTTCTGAATCGAATTTTTTGGGGAGGGGGGTCCTTGGCAGCTTTAATCCCTACACTATTAGTTGATGTCCAAAAATGACACTTCCAACTAGAAGTCTTATAAAGCCATCTACTTCAAAATGTACATTCTAAACATTTGCTGTGACCAGAATTTGGAGAACATGTTTTGTGAAAGAATTGGAACAGTCTGTTGTTAAACCTCTTATGCCATAATTTCTAACTTTTTAAAATTATCATGGCTTAATGCATAGTTTGGAAACGCCATAGGATACTTCGGCCTGAAAGTGTATTTATTATGTGATATAGCTTTTCATTAACATTAATTAATTCCATTTCCTAATTTTGCCTTGCAAGTATGAGAAAGAATATCAGTGATGCTACTGGCACAATCCAAAAGCTACTCATAATATTCACACCAACTCTTAAATCACAGACTCTTTATTCAGGGCAGCTCAAAGCACTGCAATTTATAGTCATCACACCTGTAGCACCTGTGTTGGTTTACATGTACAGCAGGGGTGTCAAACTTGCATTGTCACGTCGTCATGTGACATGTCGTAACTTTTTCCCCCTTCACTAAACCGGTGGTGGGTGTGACCAGCACGTGACACATCTGGCCCGCGGGCTGCGAGTTTGACACTCCTGATGTACAGCATTGGGAAAATTACATCAGCAGCATTAAATTGCTAGATTTTCTCACACAGTTGTGAATTTATGTAAAAGAATCTGCTTCTGCATTATTACAAACAGCTGAACATAAGGGCTATATTCACATATTGTGTGGAGTAAATCAGAACATTGTCACATCCCCATGAACTTGCTTTAACTGTTATTTAAATATACAATTCACCTGACTTTTTTTGTTGTGTGGTAGCTGATTGGTATTGGTTTACCTGGAATAGAATATCATTTTTTTCCAGGAAAGGGACATTATATATTTCATTATTTGATAGCAAAGCAAATGCCTAATAAATGGTATCTAGGCTCAGAAAGTGTTGTAAATAGAATGCCAGTATTAAAAATAATAACATTACCTGAAGTTATTCTAAATGAATTGCGAATAGATGGCAAAATTAACATTAAATGCATGCAGGCCATTGTGTCTGTGTAATATACTGTAGTTATTCAAGCCAAAATGCAGAATCTTAGATTTGATTAGAATATGCTTTTTTAAAAATGTGCTTACTGTAGAGCACTAGTATTTGCTCCAGTACCTCTATAATAGAAGTAAAATATGTTACAGATTTCTAGTTTAATACTGCTAGCAATCCTTTTTCTGTTTGTTGATAATAATAAGGTTTGTTTGTCTTAGATTTTCAACTGTTAGTTCTAGTTTAGGTTTTGATTGCAAAGAAACTGCTCAATCCTCAGTAGTTTCAGAATCTGCAGATTTTGGTAGGAAATTTGGTAGGAAAAGAGTCCCCTGGGAGTTGGGCGGCATATAAATCAATTTAAAATAAATAAATAAATAAATTGTAGCAAAATATTTTCTTTTCTGACTCCTTAAAAAAAACAATGATGCAATTCCATATTCTTCTTTCTGGGAACTAGATAGTTAGAACCATTTAAACTTAGTGAGGCTCAGAAAACATGCATTGGATTGTAACTAAAGGACTTGAACAGACTTGCATTGGATTTTTCTTTTTAAAGGACTGAATATATAGTTGATACTGTATACGTTCATATATATTTTATATATTTTTTACTAATCTAGACATAAGAATTTGGTTTCAAGATGCTTCTATTTTATGAGGAAGGGAGGAGAATCCAGATGTTTCAATTCTCCCATGCTTTTCCAGTACTTTTGTTTTGTTTTAGCCAAGGGAATGATGTATTACATGCACAATCTATTTTTTGATTGGTGGCATTTAGAGCCATCACTTTGAAAACATCCCATTACCGCACCCTTTCTTTTTTTTCCCCTTAAAGGGTAAAGCCATTTGTTATTGGCAGAAAAATAATGAGATGAATGTCAACAACCTGTTAATGTTCCTGTGAGTTGATGGCTCTCCAGATTCAGTTAGTAAAATCAATTACTATTCAGTAAGATTTAGGAATGTCTCATTACAACTGGATGGTATCCAGGCTTGATTCAACATTTTTTTCAGGAATAAAATTATAAGTTTTAAAGAAATTAAACAGTGCTTCTTCATGCTTCCTCTTTTGTTTTACCTTTATGAAGCATTCAGATGACAATCTGGCAGAATATACCATGTTTTTCGGAGTATAAAATGCACCTTTCCCCCCCTAAAAATTGGGTGAAAATTTAGGTGCATCTTATAGACTGAATACGGCCGTTTTTGGCCTCCTGAACCCTCCGTGTGTCGTGTTTTCACCCTCCCCGGCCCCCAGAAGCACTCTGCAGTGCTTCGTAGTCCCGTTTTTGCAAAAAACGGGCCCATTTTTAGGCTCTCAAGCCTTTTGCGCATTGTGTTTTTGCCCTCCCAGGCCCCCAGAAGCACTCTGCAGGCCAAAAATGGGCGTATTTTTGGCGAAAATGGACCGGTTTTTGGAAAAAATGGGCCGGTTTTTGGTGAAAATGGGCTGTGTGGAGCACTGCAGAGTGCTTCTGGGGGCATGGGAGGGCGAAAACGCAATGCACGGAGGGCTTGGGAGCCTAAAAACAGGCCTGTTTTTGGCAAAACCGGGCCATGTGGAACACTGCAGAGTACTTCTGTGGGCCAGGGAGGGCAAAAATGCGATGCGCAGAGACCAAAAACTATTTTTTCTTGTTTTCCTCTTGTAAATTTAGGTGTGTCTTATAGTCCAAAAAATACAGTAATCCTAACTGTTATGCTATTGATCTGAATTTCTTGTCAGTTTAAATAGATGTTTGGAAATCACTTTGCAGGCTCAAGTGAGAATTCCATTTAAGGTAAAGAAAAAAAAAGATGTAAGAAGGATGTTTGTAATGTAAGAACAAATGCAAATTGTGATGCATTGCTGTTCTGTATTATAATAGAGATGATTTATATTTATGTATTAAAGTGTTTAATCAAAATCGTTTTGTGTGTTTCTTAAAACTGAACAAATAGTTGGTTTAGCTAATAATATATACATACATAATCGCCTAAGTTGATTCATGTCATGGGGACATCAGCACATTCTGACAATGACTCCATAAGAACAAGAAAAAAAGATGTGATGCAATCAAACTTCAATTGTATCCTCCTTTTAATCTGTTATTTCAGTGTTTTATCTGTTTTGTTTTGTCTAGAAAGCCACTTTTTCTCTAACCAATCTCTTAATTTTCTTTTCATTCTGCTTTAATGTCAAAGCTTTATTCATTTTAAGAGTCTTTCTTTTGTTTTCTACATGCACTTTATTTATAAAATATACTTGTTACATGTGCCTTAGTAGCAGCTACTTTGTGCTATAGCATGCTTGTTTTTCTGGGATTGTAGGCTGACATTTAAACCCCAGTAGATATGATAAAAAATATGAAAGGGACAATGAAGGAAATAGAAATTCAACATTCTTCATTGTAGCAAGTTATGGATGTATATTCTCTAATAAAGCTATTTAATCCAGTGCTAGACCAAGGCAAGTCCATCAGTCTTACATATTCTAATACATGGAACACAAATACTTCTATCATGGTTTCATGTTGCAGGTTTACAACAAAAAAGTATTTCTTGTTTCCTTTTGCAACACTGCATTGAAAAAAGAACAGATTTTTGAAGGAAATGAGTACTATACAAGGGAGAAAATACATAGGGAATATAATTCAGTTAAATATGTTCATATGTTTCCCAACCAAGACCACAGGAACATAAATAATTCTAGTTGTTGCATAATATATCTTATGGTAAACACATCACATTTGTGTGTCTTAGTGATGGAAAAAGAAATTCTGACCTTCATATTTAAGCCAGTGCTTTTAACTGGAAAGGGAGCCTATTTTAAGAGAGTTTATAATTTCAATCAAATTCTTATGGCTCAGCCAATCTATAGCGATGGATGCTCATCTCTTTGCATTGCATTGCTTGGGCAAAGATATCAGTTGAGTCACTTCCCTTTGCCCATCTTAGATCTGAAGCCTCCATATAGTATTAAGTTATGTGCATTTTTGTTATCATCCATGTGTGCTGAGGTATGATGGCATAGAGTGAGTGGTCAATTCTGACAAACAACTGTACATTCCAGCTATGTCCCCTGTTCGTGTCACAGGCACTGTTTAAAGCTGATGTCACCAGCTAATCAGCTAATCCTTTCCAACTATGTGATGGGAAAGGATACATTGTGAAACTCAACCATTGACTGAATAAACTAGTTCATTAGTGGAGACTCCTGTCAGGCAGGCTACTATATAAACCCATTATGATTGCTGTCATCATCCCCTGAAAAACCAGGCTGAAAAGAACAGCATTGGACTGGAATTGTTTGCTGCCACTGGAAAACCAAAGGAATATCCAGAGGGCTAAATTAATGATGTAAAAACAAGTCTCCGATATGTTGAATGCAAATACATTGCCTATCCAAATTGCCTTCGTCTCCATCTTAAAGGTTCCCTGTTGAACGCTGAAGGCACAGATAAGGCAGGCTAGAAAAGTCCGCACTCTCCTCTAAGCATTCCTATGTACCACAAATCTGTTAGCGACCTACATTTCGCTCTGCGAATCCCTGGAGACCTAACCCGAATGGATTTTCCCTCAGGTCTGGAAAAGTTTTCATCCTCCTAATAATACCAATATGCTAGGAATCCATTGACGGTGTCCATTTCGCTTTGTGAGTTAATGGAGACTTAACCCTAACACTAAGTGGATTTGTCCTCCAATGGGTTTTTCCTATGGATTTTACCAGGAAACAGACAGGACTGACCCGAAATGTCTGTGCCCTCCTAATCATACTGATGAGCTAGGAATCTATTGATGAGGCCCAACTCTCTGAGTTCATGGAGACTTTAAACTTAATTGTAAGTGTATTTCCCACCAATGGTATTTTCCTGTGTATTTTACCAGGAAAAATATGGGGGGGGGGCTGGAAATGTCCCTGCCATCCTAAGCATACCAATGCACTAGAAAGTTGCTGGAGACATCCATTTTGCTCTCTAAATTTATGGAGCTCTAACCCTAATCCTAACTGGGTTTTCATGCAAATGGGATTATCCAATGTATTTCACCAGGAAAGATACAGAGGGCGGGCTAGAAAAGTCTCCACCCTCCTTAATCATACTTATGTGTTGGGAATCTGTTGGAAACATCCATTTTAATGTTAATTGAGACCTAACCCAATTTGTATTTACTCTATATTGGGGTCTTCCCATGGATTTTACCAGGAAATGTAAATAAGGCGGCCCGGAAACCTAACCTCTCTCCTAAGCACAGCGATCCGGTAGGAATACATTAACAATGTAAATTTTTCCCTTAGAATTCATGCAGACCTAACCCTAATCCTAACTGTGTTTTTCCCCCAATGGGATTTTGCCATCCATTTTTTAATTTAACCAAGTTTCCTTGTAAAATACATGAGAAAAATTCTCCTTGAATCCTGAATTTTACCTGGAAACATAGATAGGCCAGAGTTGAAAAAGTTGTAAGCTAAGCTTACAAATTGGCTACTAATTGGTTGGCGACATCCATTTTTCAGTGCGGATTCAAGGAGATCTAACCCAAACCCTGTGTTTTTCCCGTATGGGTTTTTACCACGTATTTTAACAGGAAACAGGTCAGAGTTGTAAAATTTGCACCCTTATAAGCTTACCAATGGGCTACGAATCTGTTGACGACATCCATTTTCAGTGCGAATTCAGTGCCCTATCTATATTTCCTTGGAAATTACATGGGGGAAAAATCAATGGAGGAGAAAACATAGGATTAGGGTTAGGTAACATTCAATTCACACTGAAACGGCTTTGTAGCCCATTAAGTTAAGTAGAATGCAATTTTCTTGTCTGCCCTATCTATATTTCCTGGTAAAGTACATGGGAAAATTCAAATTGGCGGACAAACCCACAGGTTTATATTAGGTCTCCTTGAATTAAGACTGAAATATCGACGTTGGCCAACGGATTTGTAGCCCATCGATAAGCTTAGAAGTGTGCTGACTTTTTCAGTGTGCCCTATCTATGTTTCCTGGTAAAATACATGGTAAAATCACAATGGGAAGGGCAAACCCACATAAGGTTACTGTTAGGTTTCGAGTTCACACTGAGATATAAAGGTTGCCAAGATATTCATAATCCTTCATTATGATTTGGAGGGTGCTGACCTTTGAAGCCTGTGCTGTTTCCTGATAAAATGCATTGGAAAATCCCATTGGGGGACAAACCCACTTAGGTTTAGGGTTAGGTCTCCAAGAATTTGGAGAGCAACTTGGACATAACCAATGGCATTCTAGTGCATTGCTATGCTTACGAAAGTTCCTATCTTTCGAGCCCACTCTACATGGCTAGATATATGTTGGATATCCTGGTTACATGGCATAATACTTTGAAAATGCCATTGGATAGCAAATCAATTTAGTGCACCATAAATTTAGATAGTGAAATGGACATCACCAACAGATTCATGGTGCATTGATATGCTTAGGAGTTTGCTGACTTTTTGAGCCTTCCTAATCTATGTCTCCCAGTAAATTACATGGGAAAAGCCCATTGAGGGGCAAATCTACTTAGGGTCACAGTGAGGTCTCCCTGAATAGGAGAATGAAATGGAGTTTGCCAATGGAGTCCTAGGCCTTGGTATGCTGAGTCTTCTAGCCTGCCTTACTATGTCTCCTAGTAAAATACATGGGAAAATCCCAATGGGGGGCAAACCTATTGAGGGTTGGAGTGAGGTGTCCATGAATGTGGAGAGTAAAATGGGCATCTCCAATGGATTTATAATGTATTGTTATGCTTAGGATGGCTCTGACCTTCTGAGCTCACCTTATCTAGCGGTTTTTTTTGTAAAATACATGAGAAAATACCATTGGGTGGCAAATCCATTTAGGGTTAATGTTAGGTCTCCATGAATTTAGAGATTGAAATGGACATTATTAATAGATTTGTGGTGCATTGGTTTGCTTAGGAGGCAGGATCAGTTTCCAGTCTCCATTTGTTTGTGAAAAGGATGGGCATGCTCCCTCAGAAAATAAGTTCATACCACCTATTTGTAATACATTATTTATAGCTTGAGAAATTCTTTGGTATTTCAGGCATATTTTTTATACCACATGATTTCTTTTGAGTTCATAGCTTGATGAATCCTTGGAAACTGACAAAAATAGAAAATTGCCCTGTTTCCTTTTGGAACTCCTAAGATCTCCCCAAATCTGTCTTCCTCATACATTTGCCAGAGAAACTTTCCCCTCAGATATACAGTAGCAGAATGTTTACTATTTGGCACATACTAGGTTGGTTGAGGTGTCAGTCTTCTTGATGTAGCATTTGTAGCAATAGATAAGAATCCTTGTTATCTTCCTCAACAATACTGGTAATATTTCTGGTTTGGACAGCCTGTCCCTCATAAGTATATGGGTGGAGGGGAGCAGGAGGGAAGCAGATAGCTTCTTGTTTATAGTTTTTTTCTTTTGGACTCTCAGAAAAGATGTATGTTGGATAGGGTTTCTAATTAGCTCCTTGGATAGGGAAATGAGCTGTTCCATATTCATGTCCTGGGGAGAGGCAATCTACAGCATCTCTCTTCAGATTTGTGTGAGATTTATTTGTTATATTTGTTTATTTATTTATTTCAATTTGATGCTGTTCAAATGACTCTGAGCAGTTCACAAAACACCAAATGATGTAAGAAACAACAAGCATCATCAGTATATCGATAATACCAAACCCCAAATCAACACATACTCTTAACTAGCAGGTAGCCGTTTCATGCAGATGTTGAATGGGAGTGGAGAGTGAGTCTAGCCCTATGTGGCACCTGACAGAGGAAAGGACTAAGGAATGACCTCCTCCCTCCTCCAAACAGCTCTGAGGAAAGGGAGGCTCCATAACACTTGTCTCTGTTGCTTATTTTTTCAATGAAGACTTGGTCAAGAGATGAATCAGTTCTGTTCACCTTGTGTTATGGTCAAGTCTCAAATATGCTCAATAGACAATGAGAAGAACCAAATGGTGGCAATTCAACAACAGACCATTTGTTTCTGGGAGGCAACAAAGGTATTGACTCATCAATCAACTCAATGGTTTCTACTATGAACCTAGCAATTACTCTTATACAAACCAGGAGTATTTCCACCCAGAGCTCAGAAACACTGGCATCTAAAGAAAGAGCATTAAAACAGAAGCATAGGACTCCTCAGCCATGGCAAGAAACAGCTGGACATGCCAAGCTATTTAATAGTAACCTTCAAAAGGCTTCCATAGCTGCCAAAATCTTTTTTTAAAAGATTTTCTTGATTTGACTCTCTCTCTTCCTTGAAAAACATGAGTCTACTCTTGACTGTAAACTGCCACTGCATCTCATAACATTGGCAGATACAAGAAGTCTGTGTTACTGGTGTGTGGGGCAGGGGGAAATCCATTCAGCATTGTACGTTCTGCTCATTGGTGAGAGCAGTCTCCATGCAGAAACTCTATCACACTGTTTGTCGCTGTGTACATTGGTATATTACTTTGTTAAAACCAGTGCTCCACTATGTCTTCTATGAATTCAAGAGATTTTCCTAGAGCCTCTGTTGGTTTTGGTGGGATGGGGTAGGTTTTATCTGCTGCTTCCTGTGTTGCCTTCTAGAGTAGGGCTGTTAATTTCGCGGCCCGCAGCCCGGATGCGTCACGAGCTGGCCATGTCCACGCCCGGTTTAACAAAGGGGGGGAAAGTCCCGATACGTCACGTGACAATGCCATGACGACGCAAGTTTGACACCCCTGTTCTAGAGGATGTACTGATTAGCCCACCCAGGTGCCACTAAGTCCCCTATTGATCTCCTTGGTGATGTAATATTTAGAGGCAAACAAGGTTAAAAAAATGACAATACTCTCACACTCGATGGTCCAGTCTTCTTGTATCTGCCACTCTTTTGCAGTCCTAATCCCTCTCTCCCTTTCTCCCTCCCTCCCTCTCTCCTGTCCTTCTTTCCTTCCATTTTCAGCTATAAAGACTGGTGCAAAAACAATGCTGCTGTTCCTGAGAAGTCAAAAGGAAAGTTTCAAGCCCCTTACAACAAGGTATTATTTAAAAAAAATCAGTAATCTCACAGATTTATATAAGGAGTTTTAATGCAGGAATGGGGGTGATGGTGGTACAGCACCATATCTTGGGAACAGTGATAGAAAGCTTCAGCCCTCTTAACATTACATTCATTAAGGTGGAGTCTCTCGAAGTTATGAATCTCTTTTTCCTAGGCTTTTTCCATCCTGGACTGAGCTGCCACTAGATCAGGGGTCTCCAACCTTGGCAACTTTAAGACTTGTGGACTTCAACTCCCAGAGTTCCTCAGCCAGCAAAGCTTTGCTGGCTGAGGAACTCTGGGAGTTGAAGTCCACAAGTCTTAAAGTTGCCAAGGTTGGAGACCCCTGATCTAGATGAGCCACCAACTAAGTTTCCTGTTGATTATGTCTACATATCCTCTTATTTCTTTTGCAATATCCTCACAACGTATCACTAGTGGTTTCCTCACAAGAGACAGAAAATACATTATTTTTGACTCTATCTCCTTACTAGAACAATAATTAAGACAATCCTGTCAGCTCCATCAATCTGATGATCAAGAATTTGATGGCAAGCCAGTTCTACACTTTTGCCCAAAAGCCCTATAACTTTGCTGAATCATACAAATATGTTTGGAAACAGGTATGAGGCCCCATCTTAATTCCAATCTGGAAAATCCTTCTCTAGTTATTGAACAAAACTTCCATAACTAGATCTAGAACATTGATGTAGCTGGACTAAAGCCGCAAAGAATGTCATCGATACTATCATGAAAAAAATGAATTTCTTGCTTTACAAGACATAAGCAATCAGAACATGGAATGTGAGAAACATAAGGAAAACAATATACATGTATTGGAATTAATGGGTAACCAGTATATATCAATGTTATATCAATGTATGCATATACTAGAGATGCAATGAAAAAAATATGGCATGGAATTTTATGGTAAATTGCAAGAAGTACTAGATGCAATATCAAGAAATGACATGCTACTGCTAATAAGTGCTTGAAATGCTGGGAGAAATGGTGGAATCTGGAATTACATAAGATAAGGATTAGATAAATTTAATAATGCAGAACTAGATCAATTCTAAGAATATTACCCTTCAACAGCTCCTTCAAGCAACATGAACAGAATCTCTATAAACTGATGTCACCATATGGACAGTATCAGAATGAAATGAATGAAACTGCCATATTAAGGAAATTAAAAAAATTAAAAAATTAAAAAATTAAAAATCAGTCAGCCAAGATACTTTTAATGAGGATAGTGGGAATATGAACAGATCATATTATATGTGTGAAAACTAACAAAATTAAATTACAGAGTGTTAAAGAAATATGAAGCCTTTCACAACTATTAGTTGCCATGGGATAGTCCAATATTGGGTTAAAAAAACCCCACCAGACCAAAATACTAAATGAAACGAAAGACCTAGAGCAGGGCTGTCAAACTCACGGCCCGCAGGCCAGATGCATCACACGCTGGCCACACCCACAGCCGGTTTAGCGAAGGGGGGAAAAGTCACAATACGTCACGTGATGCTGCATGTTTGACACCCCTGACCTAGAGGGAATTTAAACCTAAAGAGGCCACAACACTCCAGGATATGATAGAGGGACTCTATACAGTTAAATATGGAAGAGGAAAAGGAATAAGGGCCAAGACAGATCAACCCCACTTGTAGAAGCTCAGAGTGAACAATCCCCCCCAGATTCATGGATGGAAATTATGAGTGAGCAGGAGGAAGAAAGAAGACAATTACTCAGAAAAGAGGAGGAAAAAATTCACCTATTTAGAAGAGAGGAAGTGGAGGGAGAATTTTTGAAGAAAATTTGAAGAGACTGACCAAAGAGCTCTGAAAAGAAAAAGCTGAGTAGAGAGACAAGAAGAGAGGAATTTGGGGAGTAAATTGTCCTTTTAGAAAGGAACCCAAATTCCTCCAGTCACTTCTCCTCTCTTTCCTTACCATTTATTCAAAATGAGGGATCAAAGTATTTAAGCATCCAAGATTCCTAAATAACCAAGAAGAGGATAATGAATCCTTATTTACAATGTTTGAATGTGTTGCAGTGAGTTACAAGTGGCCAAATTAGGAATAGGTGGTCCAGTATGCCATTGGAAAGTCTTTAAGAGCATATATAGAACTTTTTGCTCAAGAGGTTATTGATTTCAATAGAATTAAAGAAGGTGTATTGTTTAGATACGAGGTTACCAAATGAAGTCTCGACAGTATCTCTATGATCTACAAGGAGTTAGAGAATTTGGGGCATATTTAGCAAATTTAGGCAGAAAATGTCTAAAGCCAGAAATACACAGTGATAACTTTGACAGTTACCCTCTGCCATGCATTGTATATAGATGAATTAACAGACCAACTGGGCAGTGCTAGATATCTCTCAAAATTTGACATGATGAAGGGTTATTGACAGATTCCATTAGCAAATAAATCTATAAAAATGGTACTTGCTATCCCTCAAGGTCTTTATCAAGGTACAAATGCCTTTTGGGTTGCATGGGGTACCCACAACCCTCCAAAAGCTAATGAATAAAATACTTACTTACAGGACGAGGTAGTTAGTGTGGAGTGTATTTAATGACATAGTCATATCTAGCAAAATCTGGGAGAAACACTTAAATAGTTTTAAAAAGTCGTAACTTACTTAAAGAAGGTGTGGCTATAAGTATCAATTGGGGTTTACATAGGTTAGTATTTAGGATACACACACAGTAGGAAATGAGAAAGTAAAACAAAATATATAAAAGTTAGCAACCTTAGAGAAAAAGATTGACCCCAAACCAAAAATGAAGTCAAGTCGTTTTTAAGTTTGGTAGGCTATTATTCCCAATTTCACAACTGGGCTCAAGCTTTTATAGACCTTATATGGAAGACAAAACCCAATAAAATGCATTGGACTCTTAAATGTGAACAAGATTTTAAGAATTTGAAAGTGCCTTATGCAGCAAGCCTGCTCTATGCAGAATCAACTTTGATAGACCCTTTATAGTGTTCATTGATGCAAATAGAATAAGACTAGGAGCAGCCCTAGTACAGAACTATATAATGGAGATCACCCTGTCATAGACTTGGCTGAGAAACTGGCACCAGAACAGCAAACATATAGCACCATTAAAAAAAAGGCCTTGGCACTATGATGGCACTAGGAGGAGGAGCTTAAAGTCTTTCTATGGGGATGAAATTTCCAAATCATCACTGACAAGCCTACAACTATACAAGTTTACCATTCAGTATTAAGCTGAAAAAGCAACATCCAAGCAGACTACATATCATGCTATGGAGTGAGAACCCTAAGTCTCTTGTCAAACAGCTGATAACAAAGATAACAGGCTGAAAGGTAAAGAGGCCCTCAGTTAAAAGGAGAAGGAATTTGCCAGGAAAAATGTAAAGCTGCTGACCTGAGTTTTTCTTTTTTATGGATTGTGCCCCTGGGATTTTAAGGGAGTAAGGACCAACTCCTGTATTGCATGGAGATAAAAGAGGGACACTGGAGGCACAGGGTGTGGCTGTCAGTGGAAGAGAGAAAGGCAAACGTGTTAGAGAGTTAAAGCAGCCAGCTGTGTGTTGAGGGGGTGAGACTGAAACAATTGGAGCAAGCAAAGAGACCCAATACCTCCTACAGTTGAGAAAGGAGTAGCTTATAGCCTCAGAAGCCTTTCAAAGATGCAGACCAGCCATAGCCAGCCACCAAGTAATTGTTTTCTGTGTCTTATAAACAGATAGAGCCGAAGAAGCAATTCAGTAAAACAGAACAATTACAAGACTACTTCAAATTTTAGTGGCACCTAACATGGTGTAGGGGCTGGGGTTGAAGGATAATACAGGGCTAAGTGTAAAAGACACAAAGCCCCAAGTAAAAGGAGCAGAATCCTAGTTCTTAAATGTGAGGGTTAAATTTAAAAAAAACCTGTAGTAATAATACTTTATTGTTGGAAAAAGTGGACAGTTAACATAGGGGAAAGGGAAAACTTGTTAGTTTATTAAATATTGTTCCTTTTCACCTAGAGCTACATCATTATCACTTATACATATGTTATTAGGCACATAAGTAGATTAGTTGTATATATTAGATTTAATACATTATAAATGTATATTTTGTTTAATAAACCATTTAATGAAAATAAAGGAAAGCATTCAATTTTTTGATCCGTGGTTTGTACCATAACTTAATTGGAACTGTCTCACAAGTAGGTATGTCAGCAAGACGAGACTCAGAAACCAACTGAGCATCCAGAATGTAAAAATGCAACAAACAAACAAACAAACACTTAACTCATGTAGAAGAGAACCCGAGGAGCAATGGGCAGAAATAAGAGATAGTAAGAAATCCAAAGCAGGAAAATCCAAAATCAGCATTTCAAAGAAGAAAAGATTCAACTACTTTGCAGAACAGGCAATCGATAGTAAAAAAAAAAAAAGATAGGGAATTAAGATCTTGGTCAGCAAGAAGGATACATAATAATTAAATATAGGATAACAAACTTAAATGAAAAAGCACAAGGGACAATTGAAAAATGAGAATATCATTCAGAAGTGCCAACAAATAGAGATAAAAGAAAAATAAGAGTTCTTTTTTATAAGATCAAAGAAATTGTAAGAAAATTTTCAACTAAGGCAGTCACAGAAGATAGAAGGTTATCTCCGGGACCGCATCCTACCTCATACATCTCTACGACCAATTAGGTCCCACAGAGTCGGTCTCCTCCAGGTCCCTTCAGCCAAACAATGTCGGTTGGCGGGACGAAGGGGGAGAGCCTTCTCTGTGGGGGCTCCAGTTCTCTGGAACCAACTACCCCCAGAGATCCGATCTATCCCCACCTTGCTGGCCTTCCGGAAAGCTATTAAGACATGGCTCTTCCTGCAGGCGGGGTGATGTGACCAATGAACACCTTAGGTCTCCCCCAGGTATGAATGTGTTGTTTGGTTTTTTTTAATCTTTTAATAAATGAAATGTTTATTTTTTTTGCTACTGTTTTATATTGTCCCTATACTCTGTTGTACGCCACCCTGAGTCCCCAGGGAGTAGGGTGGCATATAAGAACAGCAAAATAAATAATAAAATAATAAATAAGATAGAAAATGGAGGAAAGTGTGCTTAAAAGGAAGATGGAAAAACTTCTGAAACTCCTTAGGGCAGGAATATAGAATGACAGAATCACTTGTAGTGGGAATGTATTCAAGAATTCTACTTCAAATTGAAGTATGCAGGTCAGGAAATAGATAATGTGCTAAGAGTCTGGGTCAGTAAATGTGGAACAAGACTATGGATTAGAGACTTATATACCGGTATCAGCTAAAGAATAAAGCTGTACAGGGAGACAGAAATGCCAAATTACTTAGGCAGGTTTGCGGAAAGGCAGAGGGACAGGGGAACAAACAGCTAATATAAAATAGATAATGAAGAGCAAAAAATAGAAGAAATTTATCCTTGCTTCATTGAGTAGAGGAAAGCCTTTCACTATGTAAATCATACAGAATGTAGAAGGTGTTAAGGCTAATGGTGTGCCAGAATACCTGATTGTTTTTCTAAGAAACTGTTCGTATGGTCAAGAAGCTTCTTTAAATTTGGTGAAACAGAGTGGTTTGGAATAGGAAAATGAGCAACAAAAGGATATATATTCTCCCTTGCATTTAATTTATACAACCAATGTGTTTTAAGAATGGCAGATTCCAGGATTTTAAGGTTGAAATCAGCATTGGAAATTAAAATACGAATGCTTTGAGAAATTCTTATGACACCATTTTATCAACCAAATAATTATAATTATTGTGCATGTTAAAATGGAAAATAAAAAATCAAGATGAATATTAAATATTAAGACAACCAAAATAATATCTACCTGCATGACAATCAAGAAGTGAAGGCTTGATGGTTTTGTTTTCTTGAAGTACACATTACCCTAGATCAGTGTTTCTTAAAGGATGATCCTAGGACCCTTAGGCATACCTTAAGACCCTCTCAGGTCTGCAAAATATTTATCAGGCTATGTTGAAAAAATAATCCAATATTAAAATCCCATCAAACAATTTTGAGAAGTGGTCGCAATAACAAGTGTTCAATTTTAATTTTTATTATCCTAAATAATGATAAACATAACCCATACAAACAAAAACTCTTTTGGATCCTCCATAATTTTTTAAAAGTGGGAAGGAGTACTTTGAGGGGGGAAATACTTTAAGAAACACTGCTCTAGATAAAAATGGACAATGTGCTGGAAAAGTAAAAAGGAGGATTATTTTTAGGAAGAAAGAAGTTATAGGAAGAAATGAAAAATTAAACACAATAGTTTAAATACTGGTCTTTTCAGTGGCATTGTATAACTGAATATTGAGAAAAATTGAGGTATAATCCTTTAAAAATTTGGGAATGTTGCTAAAACATCGACCATTCCTGTTCCAAATGAAGGCTGATTGTTCCCTTAAGACAACGAACAGCAAACAAAAATTCACATGTTGTATTCTGAGCATGTGATACAAGAGGGGAAAAGGTTAGGAAAAACATGGTACTTGATCAGGATGAAGAAAATAAAGTTGATTAGATGGGCTCAAGGAGTCTGCTGAGTTTTTATTAAAAAGTGAACTGGAGTTGGACTTGTCTCAGTAGCACCTAACTTAGATTCCTTGGTACTAAAATACTGGCATTTTATAGACAATTTTAAATGTAATGTAATTATTTAGTGATCACAATTGGGACTGGCAACTCAGTAGTTAAGCGAAGAAGGTGCTAAATGAAACTGAGTTTATCATCTTACTTCTGCGAAGATCATAAATGCAAGAACTGGTCATAAAATTATTTTTTCCCTACTGTTGTAACCAGGGGCGGGTTGCTCACTTACTGATACCGGTGTGCTGCGTGCGCACCTCCATGTTTTGTGCATGCGTGCGCGCGCCTCCTCGCGCGATTTTGATTCTGCGCATGCATGGAAGCAAAAAAGCCCAAAAATTCTTTAAAAAAGATTGCGATGCGCGCGACGGACCGGCGAAGACAGCACCGGAGCAGTTGCATGAAAATTGCGCAATCGGCCGCTCCCTACCGGAGCTATGCACCGGACCGCACCGGTAGGAACCCACCACTGGTTGTAACTGAGAACAATTGCTAAATGAGGTCTATGTGTATGTTTCATCAAATACTAATTTTATAGTAGAATCTCAGTGGAAAATGTGCAGCATAATCTTATAAAAACAAATAAATTACCACTTATACCCTGTGTTTCCACACTTGCTAGGACTAAAATACACAGATACATTCATATAGCAAAATCAATGAAAGCAAATTCGTGAAAGCAATAACCTTATATTCATGCTATCTAAACCATCAATGCAAGCCATGGTGAAAACTACAAAAGTAATTCATTGATTCATTTCAATGGGGCATGCATTTAACTACACCTAGAAGCTATAATCTGATGGTTTGAATATCTACACAGATTTCCACAGGCCTAGGAAATTTGTATATATCATTCAGCATGTGAAAGGGGATTATTCAGAGTTCAGAGAATGCAGTTTCACCAAAAGCGTGTGTGTGTTTGTGTGTGTGTATGTACTTCTTCATATATATGAAGTGCTTTAGATATTGCTGGAGGTTTATTATAGTTGTTATTAATTTACTGTCTAAATCAT